>DWMF01000375.1:0-15236 GCA_018244815.1 Parelbella polyzona | reverse complement strand
TCATCCCGAACATATTTAGTACAACAGTTATCAGTTCTTTGGTAGATATGGCAAGCACGTTGTTATTTCATGTTACCTTTTTAGCTCTGTTGAGTTCTCCGACGAATAATTTCGTTGCGGATTCTACCTTTCGGAAAAGCACCACTTGTTCCATAGCTCCGTGATTGACTTTCTACTGTTAAACTAGTCGAACTGTAAATATCTATCTAGCTTTCAACTCGGTGTGTTAAAACAGCCGCAGTGAGTGAAAACCTTTGTTTTCGAACTGTAACGTATGTATGTATGACGTTAATACTCTAAAAAGTTTGCCGAATGCTACTTAGTCCAATCAAAACCTTCTCTTTGTATCTATTAAAAGTTGTTTCTAAAACTCGTAATTAACTGCAAAATCGTCCCGAGGTATGTATGTACGTATACTTTGAAAGGTCTTTAAGACAATGCCATTAACGACAACGGATTAATGTGTTTTTGTCATGAATAAATAATAACAGATAAAATTTAGACAAAAGCAATGCGGGCTTAGGAACGGTTTCGGCGATTACATATGTATGTTTTACGAATATTAATGTTTTAATCTATTTCGTATGTTCGTCATATTGTTTTTCAAATTTCTACCTATGATATTAACGTTATTATTATTGACTTTTATTATCGTTATTAACTTTTTAATGTATTCAATTAAGTAGGTAGATTACTGAAAACTAATTAAATAATAGATTATTTGGGACTTTATTTTTACGTACCTGGCATAGGTCCGTCCCTGAAGATGGGTTGTAAGTTACTATAGCATTTGAAATATTGCACATGGCTCAGGAGTCTTGCTGCCCGTGACAGTCCAACAGTTACGTCAGTAATTTTTCCTCTACACCATTTAATTCTGAAAGCAATTGGTCATTAACACACTGATGTAATCAAAACAGACTGCAAGTAAATGGCAGGCGAACCAGTAATCAATTTTGATTTGTTCAACGACTGTATAAAATTTATTACGCTGTTTCTTATTAGTAAATATCTGATACTAAACTATAAGAGGCATTATAAAACTTTGCTTATTCTAATCTATCTTCAATCTTATATGCTGTCCAAGACTTCGTTTAGAAACCTAAGTAATAAGTGCACATATGCATTCTTCCTTCTGTATTTTACCGTTTTAGGTTTCGATTTTAAAGGGTAGGTACTTTAAGTGATCAGTACCTTATTCCAAATTTCAACGGGTTTTACATGGAATATGATAGAGAGATAGACAAAGTTACAATTGTATTTAAAAATTATTCGATCATCATCATCATCAGCCTACACCCGTCCACTGCTGCACATAAGCCTCTACAATGGCACGCCATTGAGCTAGATCTTCAGCTCTTCGCATCCAACCACTACCAACCACTTTACGATACAAGGTGCAATCTTAACGTATTTGATTTTTGTAATATCTCTTAACAATGCTGTTCTCCGACTTAATGGCTGGATTGACTTTTCAAAAATTTGTTTCTTCTTATTACTTATTCCATTTCCCATTAGGTTAAATTCTAATTTTAATCAATTGGAATCCATTTCCAGGTATCGGGAAGTGACTCACTTATAATTAACTCCATCACACATATCGTGGCTCGACGGCAAACAGTTAGCTGTGGCCACAGTGTTCACAATATCTTTGTACGACTCCTTTGCACTTTGAAATCCCAAAGATTGATGAAACTCGTCTACCGCATCAAAAAGATCCATAGGGTCCAAAGTCTTGTTTTGTGATAATGATGGTCGTGGTACATCCGGATATAATGCTACTTTTGGATAAATTTGTTGCCATTCCTGAGCCCAAAGATTGCCTGGAAAGTACGCAAAATTCTTAATGTGTATGTTGCAGATTAAGATATTTCAGGCGCAATTCGAAACTAATCAATGTGACAAAAATATTATAGCTTTTTTCATGTTTAGCTTTCAATAAGTCAAAAAAAAAGATGAAATGTAGATTCTTATAAATTTTTGTTACAAGAAGAAAACCTTGCTAATATAAATAAGATTGTAAAAAAATTCAACTTTTAAACATGTAATTTTACCAACTTCTAATAAGTAAATTAAAAATATTAAATAAGTCTCAAAAAGAAAGTAAACTGAAGTAAATCAGGACATACTAGATTTGTAAACCTTGTAAATACGTACCGAGTATATGAGCGGGAATCATGTTATCGTTTTTTTGGAACTCTTCAGCATAAAATGCCTCTAACTTGGATCTAACGTAATTGTGAAGCAATTTGTAAAGCGGTTTAATTTCGTACCACAGGCGATTTACAGTGTTGATAAAATCATCGTCTTCAAAAGAGTATCGCCACATTTCACCAACGTCAGTAAAATTTTCATCCTTAGCAACGTTATTCATTCTTGTGACATAATCTTTAAAAATCGGCCGAATTCTCTTCCCAGTATTGTCACGATACACTTTCCAATAGTACGCCAATTCCTTAGTATCGTTACTAGTTTTAAATGTAGCCATTATATCTGAAAATAAAAAGCCAAATACATTCAGATATATTGTAATCACACCAACATCACAGGAAAAAATAAAATTAAACGTGTTTGAGAACAACCTCCGAATCTCTACCTATGTACAGATTTGAGACAAATGCAAGAGTCATGTCTTTATGAATACACTATCATGAATAGAGGCGGTTTATGAAAGACGAATTATGTAGTAATAATGTATTTTTTATTCGATAATGACCAAGAATTGTTATGCATGGGTGTTTTGCAATTTTTATGAATTTGGTATAGGTAGGTACATAAATTAACACATTTCGTATGAAAAAAAATTGGTAATCATTTCGAAATAATATTATTATGGGAGGTGGGTCTGAAGGAATATTAAAAAATCACTGTTCAGCAATATAAGTTTTCTAAGAGGAAGAAAAAGAAACATAAAAATAACAATTGCAATAAGCATTTGTAGCCTAAAAAATCTTTTTTGTCTCATAACCTTCGCTATAAATAAATGATGTAAAGATGGTACTGAAACTGAAGGTAAATATAATTATGTTATGTTTAATTATTTAATCGTAATTAATATTTTACGAGTTTTTCATTGACTAATGAAATAATTCTTTGCTACTTGATTCTAATAATAATAATCGATAACAAATTAGTACAAAACTTTAAAAAACAATCAAAAAGAAATTTTATGAAGACGTATCAAATAGTACAAATTCACCAATTAAAAAAAATACTTTTGTAACCCTAACACTCTCCTCATTGTGTATTCAGAGGACTTTAAGAAGACACCAAGGCCTAAATACGGTTCTATAAAAGTGTATCCGCTATAATTATTGCCTATGTGAAAAAGGTTAGAACGAAAAAAGGTTAGGTTAGGTTAGTATTTAAGGTTAGTATTTATCAATTTAAGGTAAATAGATTTGAAAAAAATCGGAATAAATTAGCTGTAGTACCCAAAATATTTAATCCAAAAGACGTTAAGTTAATGAAAATTATCGAAGAAATCCAAAGAAAACAGTATTATTATGGGTTTACCGATAGAATGAGATAAATATTACAAATGTAATGGTCCCAATATGAATCAACAAACTGGAAGGTCGTATTGCGTCAGATAAATTCGCGGCCTGATCGCTCTTTTATAGTTGGATAAAAGCCGTTGGAGATCAGTTGTGATATCCTGCCTTATAAACTATATTCACCAGAGCTTGAACTCCTCGCTCAAGACAAAAAGTTGTGTGGACATCGTTTCATTTGAAAACTTGAGAAGTTCGGTCTTAAAGAACGAAGTTTGCAATTATTTGAAAGATGGTGGAAAGTTGCGTAAAACTATGACGTATCTAATATCTTAATACCTCTACTGCTTCGTTTGTTGCGTGGTTGGAAGCGCGACTTCTGATTCAGAAATCCTTGGTTCGTTCCCCGGTTGGGTCCTAAGAAAGTTATCTAGCTCAATAGTCCTAATAGTAACTCTAATAGTACTATACATTTCTGCCTGCCTCTTCGTTGATTACATTCGTGATGTTATGTTTATTTCAAATGTGACTTAAAACTATACTTAACCCAATAATAATAGACAATATGAAGTAACCAAAATAAATGAGGGAAATAAGTCAAACTGACGCGATGGTACTAAAATAAAAACTGACATCAAAAGAACTCATCTAAAGGAAACATCCCACACTTGCAGTATTAAATTACACAGCGATGATAGGGCAATCATTCTATTAAGACGCTTAGATGATGACCTTTCATGAATGGAACCACTAGAGTATATTTAGTAGTCATTGCATTATTTACATACCTATTTCCTTCCAAACAGGCACTTTAGATTAATTATCATTAGACATAATACTTTGCAATTTTAATTTGATTACATCGCTTTTCGTTAGATCGTAACAATGACTACAGGTAGGTATTTAGTTAAATGACTTACAAATACTGACCATTCATTGTTCTTGAATGTTCTGTATTACAATCTGTGACATTGTATGCACACACTGTAACCCTGCTCCATATACGTTGCATTGTGTCAATTTCTTCACGTTGCTGTAAAATGGGGAAGAAAACAAGTGAGAAAATTAAAGTTGATTTATACATATATTGAGTCACTCATAAAATATGAATACACATAGCGCATTATTACAAGCATTGTGATACAAAATAAACCTAAATCGAATTGTTTTAGTTCGAAATAAGAATATTTACCTTACTTTGCGGCATCTGAACGTTGGTCCCTCTTGTCTTGATTATCCTAATTTTTCGCTTCATTCTTAGATCATTTTCAATACGAATGTCGTTTAAGTATTTTTGCTTTAATATATTCCAATATTGCTTCTTAGTTTCATCTTCTTCTGCAGCTATTCGCATCTGAAAATTATTTTTAGTTTTATTTAAGCTTTTTAGTATCGGTATTAAGAGGAAAAGTAAAAACATTTATATTACCATAACATTTTTCTTTGAATCGTTATTGATATCCATTACATATGACCACAAAGCTTCAGACGAGGTTTTGCATACTTCTAAACTTAATTTGTCCATTTCATCCATAAACGATTCCAACGTCGCATTCTCTTTATCCAGTTCCTCCAATTGAATTTTAATATTTTCAACTACATCTTCACTTTTAACTATAACTTCATTGGGATCCAGAACTGTCCTCATGGCATCGTCTAAAAACTTCTTTTCTTTAACTTCTTCTACATCTGTATCTACTTCATGTCCGCTCTCGTCAGACTGATCCATTGTCCTATTTCCTTTCATATTTTTTTCGTCTATTGACATTTCTGATGTAGGATTTGTTTGAAATTGAATAGAGTTTAATCCGTTTAAAGTTAATGCGATAAATATAAATTTCTGTAACGAATAATTAAACATGCATGCAGTTACAGCTGGTCGAAGTAGCGTCATTCGTATAAGCCATAAGGCTACACGCGAACGACGATAATGTTTTAATAACACCAAAACAGATCCGTTATATACATTGGATAATTAATTGGTACGATCATGTTGTTATAACACATTATAAACAATAGGCTGTTCGTAGATATTATTAAATAACGAACATATCTAGCAGTCTCTAAACGGACCTATTGTATAATTTTCAAAAATACCACTTTATCTTGTATCCTGTTCCATGGTATCAAAAACAATATAAACGATATTTTTAAATTTCATCATAAAATAACGGTACATTAAATACGTTAAATTAAAAAATATATAATTGACGGTAATAAGTATATTAAACCAAGTATCACGACCTCTAAACCATAACCAGAAGCACAGTTATATCACAATTAAACACTGACGTTCTCGTATTTCTTAATCAAAACTATGTAAATTGATTACATTGATTGCTCTAAAATGATCAATAAATAAAAAAGGCAAATAATACCCACAAAAAGCAGCATTGTTGTTGAATATCACAATAAAGTATTCACGAAATCAGATCACCCACTACATTTTCAACGTTTCGCTTCCATAAAGTTTGTTTTACGTTACAGCAGCGAACGTCTAGGCGCGTCGAGACTACACCTCAGTACTGTTCCATACCAGTATTCCTTCGTTGTTTGTGAATACTGCGTATTGTTTGATCGTTTTGTAGTGGAATTTTCAAATTGGAACAATCGGAAGACAATGTTGTTTTGAAAACAAAACGCACCACTACACGTCCCGTTCGGGGCGCATGTGCATTTTTATGTATGAAACGGCTCATTTTAACTGCAGGATGTTCACGTGGGACCGGACGGTCAATCATCTCCTATTAACTTGTTGCTATTTTTATTAGCATTGTCTAAAAAGAATTTTATTCCCATATAGGTACATACATATATTCTTAGCCAACTGGCAAACTACCATGAATGCTAGCATATTATGCATTTGATATTTGTGCAAGCGTTGCTACGTTAAAGGATGCTTAAATTTACAAAATAAACCATGTTAGTTTTATAACTTTTGTAATTTAAAGCCAGCTTAATACAGAATCAAAAATTTAAAAATGTCTATCGACGTCGTAATAACACGTGATGTTTGCTGCCGTCGGCTGCATACAATGATTTGGCTAACTTTATTACATCCAGTAACAGGTTCCAATAACACGCTGTGTAGAGCCGATAAGGGAAATAATAAGCGAAGCTGTTTGGCAAACACTTTTATTGTTACAACTTGACATTTCAACGGTTTTTACAGTTAATCCACTAATTTGAGAGACAACCATTAGCTATTATTATTGCTACTTCCGATAAATAACACAATCATAACGATTTCCTACTTAAACTAAAGACATTAGTATTGTGTAGGTTAGGTTAATAATTAATAATAAAATTTTCGTTTTTTTTTATTACATAAATGTACGTCTGCTTGTTAATAATTTACTCTTTTTTCAAAAATGAAGCCAGCGTTTGGGCGCCTGCTTGGTCAATGTCTGCGTAACCGTAGGGCTCCAAGGCTTTCTTCGTTCTAGCAAACCACTTTGTGACGTTGTCGTGAGCACTGTAGTCGAAGCCAAATGTCTGGAATTGTTTAAATTTATTTCATATTAAATATTTCAGAACTTAAATCATTACTCACTTTAGTAATCAATCCAGTATTGAGATATTAAATATTACGGGTTCTTAGCAAATAATGTCTTATCAAATTTGCTAACTGTAAGTGAAAAAGAAATAGCGTCGTCTTGATTTATTGATGAATGAATTGCTTGATATAGAAATTAGTTCAATTAAAAGAAACTTACATCTATATTTGTCAATGTGACGACAATGGCAATGTCGGCGATGGTAAGACTGTCTCCAGCTACGAACGCTCGACCTTCCAGCATACTGTTGAGCCATCCAAGTGCTTCGTTTAACTTCTCCGCCTTCTCTTCGTTGTAACTGTCACCGTGGAACAGCATCGGGCCCTATAAAATACAAAAAAATCGTATTCTAATTAACCATTGAGAGTCATTTGATCGTTTATTTCGCCGAATTTAAGGGCATAATTTACCATGCGGGCCAATTGTTTTGCAGATTTACACGTCTTACAATTAGTACACGGTAGAGAACTTCAAAATGGTCTATAGATATGTGCACATATACTCACCACTTTTTACTTTTAAAACCATGGACATTTTACAAACGATCATAATTTATTATGTGTTTTTATTAAAATTTATATCTTTTTTCAGTATTGTTAAGTTAACATGTAGCCCATCTAGCTCTTAGGGTTTTAGTATTCAGTTTGCTGCTCTAATCAAAAAAGCTCTAAATATTACACGAACGTGTTACAAAGTGAATTATTCCACATTTACATAGTAAAGTTTGATAATATAATATTGTAAATGGACATTTAGCATGCTCTAGTAACTTGTGAAGATTTGGTAAATATCTATTTTCGCACAGACAAGGCGAGATGAAAACATTTTTTGTAGATAATTTTGTCCCTACCGACGATCGCATCAGTTACGCTCGACCACGTCCGTTACGCTCGGATACTCGATCCGGATTGTATAATGCATATAATACTGACAATTACAAACAATAAAAATGACAGTGAACAATTAGGATATAGAAATACAATACAAATACTTTTTTTAATACAAGTGCAATTTTAAAAAGTATTACAAATGCAAGGGAATGACAGTACAAGTGCAATTTTATTAACAACGATTATGGTATCCAAATGCATTTTCGAAATAAGAATCTTGAGGTTAGGTACTGTCAAGTATAGCTCAGAAGGAGAAAAACATTTTGCGTTTGTAAATTGATATATTGATAAGATGTATATGTAAGGTATATACATATGTATACTTACATATAGCGCAAAATATCGTGTATATAGAGTGCCCAAATCGTAGTTGAGTCGTTGGTCAACCAGAGCTCGCAGGCGAGGGTTCCTTGGATATAAGGAGTCGTCACGTCCATATGCATTTACCAAGTAGGCTTGGATAGCTCGGCTGTCGAACAGAAACAAGTAAGTACATATGTTGCCGTAACAATCAGCCAATGCCTGTTTCAGTCTTTTTCAGACTATTACTGTGAAGTTTTCACTAATTTGTCTGCCTTTGTATTTTTAAGTCGCCCTTATATCTAGCGAAGTTGTAGTATACTCAGTAAAATAAACATTTTTTTAATTCTAATAGCTTTCAAAAAAATCACATGATTTTGTAACTGATAAGTTTTAGTACCTACACGCTAAAGGAATTCTTAAATGATACCTACATCAACATAATCACAGCTATATTTCCTGTTTCAACTAACTTATTTACAAGTCAGCTTTGTGTATTGATTGATTGATTTCGTTTTTTTCTTATTTAATTGATTAATTAATGAGAATGCGACTGCATGTCAAATTTTATGACATATTTTATCGAATATTTTTGCAATTTTTATACATTAGTATAAGGTCGAATACAAAATATTTAACAACATTTAACAGCTCTCCATTTACTTTAAAAGTGTAGTTTGAATAATAATTCAAGTAGGTACTCTAACAAAGTTTAAATACATTTAACATAAAATCATGGAAGTTCAAAAGTAAATCATCAACTATTATTTTAAAAGAAACTGTAAATATGAGAGCGTTAATTTTATAATTAAAATTAATTATATTAGATAAATGTATATATGTTATATTAAATTATAGTATAATAATTATACTGACCTCTCCCATAGTATAAATCCGCTGTCATCCATCGTCGGTATCGTGTGTTGTGGATTCAGCTGCAGAGAAAACGTTATATTGAGTCATTGTATAGTACACATTCATCAATATCGCTAATTTATATTAAATGGGGCGTTTTAAATGAGGTTATCATTTGAAGTGACCTTGAGAATCGCTTGTTTAAGAACGGTCGTGATGTACCGAAAAAACACATGTAAGATAAGCTGTACAATAATTGAATAATAAATAGATATTCACATAATTATTAATAGAAAAGGAAGGAGAGTTCGAAATATTTGTGTACCTAAGTAACTGGTATAGATGTTTGTCAATTTGAAAAGCGTGACATCGTCATATTAATATACATAAGTGACACCGTAACTTAGTTTTCAACAGAACAGATTTACTAATTTTTACACGTTTGAGCAAACGTCTTCAAATTCTCGCTCAATAGCTACAGTTAAGTATCTAGCTTTTAGAATATTCAGGAACAAATTACACAAGTATTCCAATTTACAATTTTACCTTTAAAAACTCTGGAGTCATATGCTCTCCTTCCATGATATTAAGCAGGATCAGTTCCAAGTCAAGCCCCAGGACTCTGGCCGTCATGAGAACTGCACGGCATGGGGGAGACGGTGGCAAGTAGTATACCTTAATAGCTTGGCTCGGCATTCTGCTGTTTTTCGACCGAGCAGCCGCAGTGCTGTTGCAAAAGAAAATTTATTACATTATACATTAAGGTTGCTTTTGGAAAGACATCAAAATTTGTTACAATTGTAATTTATTTATGAAAACTATTTTTATAATAGGAGATTTTAATTATTTCATCTTCACGCCTTTATACGGCAGTTTGGAAGAATCAATCGTGACCTCTGTTAAATTACTTGAGACAGTCGACCCCTTTTAATACAGACTTTACATGACTACAGGAATTTAAAAATTTGTGGTTTGACTTTGACGATTATGAACCATACTGACTGACTACATAGAATTTCACACTGAACTATTCTATGTTAATTAAAAAACGCCATACTATTAAAACTATTAATTATGATACAAATACAAAGAGTACCTATTGTTAATAAAAATTATTTTGAAATGGCAGTTAATTGTTTTCAAATTACAACAAGTTGATGTTACACAAAGAATAAAATATTTAAAATATTAATGAAAGTAAATGTAATTTAAAAGCAAAAGTGCAAAAACCGTGCGCGCGTGAAAATATTACAAGCAGGTGAAGTAAACAATGAACGCAAATTTAATTTCCGCGTGTGCTTTTCTTAGTAAAAATAAAATATAATACCCGTTCACCGTGATTTTCAATGATTGAATGTATTTTAAGAGTTTGGTTTAGCGAATATGTGGTAATGTAATGGCAACAGGGTAATGAAAAAACCTTGTCAATAATTAAAGCAATTTTACTGTATTACTTAATTGGTAGCTTTGTAAATTAATTATGAGAATGTCCAGAATATAATTTGGAATAAATTTGTAAAGCTTAAATTTCGTTTCAGTACTTACTGTACCATCTGTACTGTACAATCTAGAAAAAGTAGGGATGTAAGGGATTTTGACGGATGAAGAGTAAAACAATATTTTAAAACGCCGTTACAGTCCATAACTTACAATTAATAGATACTAATAAAATTTATCAATGGGCAATTATTTCGTAAAATCTACTGTAACATTTTGTTAATATCTGTTATAATTATGTATTATATTTTTTCCAACCAGCAGGTCGTAATGAGATCAAGCGAAATGCACAAAACAAACAACATTATTAAATTACAATTATTCGTATATTTAGTATCACACAACTTCATTATATTTTGAATCCCAACCGATCAAACTCAAGTTAACAAGCTGCCTCTACTTACCAAGATACGAAAATTATAAAAAGCACCGTAATTGTATTTAATATTCCAGACATATTTTCGTATTATACAGGTATTTTTTAATCAAAATTTATTTTAATAATAAATTCCTATAAAGAAGAACAGTTTATTTACTGGCTTACTCGAACTCAAACCTAAACAAACATCATCTTTTAAAATGGGGCTTCTATAATAATATTAAGTCACAAGAATGACACGATAAATTAACGTGAAGACTCGTTTTATAAAAATCCTGCAAATTAATGGAATAATATATAATGTACCTAATTAATACCGTTATAAAATTCAAACCATATTATTAGAAACATGCACTAAATGATTTCATCCATCTTATCTTTTTGTCAATCGATGAGCATGAATTAACAATGCAGAAGACACTATAGAATCAAGAGAATACTTCAAAAAATTCCATTAGCAGTAAATAATTTTCAAAGCATTTCGCCAAACTCACTTAGCTAAATGTAATTTTTCGATCGCACTTTTGTCCATACATTGACCCAGTTTTATTATTTATAAACGTCTAAAGCTTAAACTAAAGCAATACGTATTTGACCAAGAGTAAGCAAGGCGCCTATATCTTTTGTATAGTCACAAGTTTGAAATACACCTTTAAGCGAATTGTTTCCGTTTGAAAACCTAACGGTGAATGGATTTACGTAAAACAATTGACAATTTCAAACTAGTAGGATTATATCACGAATAAAACTATATTTTTAAATATACATGTGACGGAAAAAAACGTTAAAGTCCGAGTAAGAACTGACAGGCTTGTAGCCGCTGAAGTAATGGATGCCACTGATTTATACCCGCTGAGGTTATCCATCACAAATTGTCGTGACGATGTTGTTGATTTGAGTGCCATGGCAACGGCAAAACGCTGGGCGGGGCTGTAGAAGGACGAAGAGTACCCAGTGACTGGCATTATTGTACATAATGATGACGATTTTTTCAGGGTTCTAATGTTGGAATTATTTTTGAAATTCCAAAGTCGCATAAAAATACACACGTCATTCCTTAATTTAATGTCGTGGTCGTATTACATTAATTTGGTCGTCGACTAATGACGTAATGTTAGAATTTGTAAGAACAGTTCACCAATACACTCCCATGTGAATATCTGAATGAATGTAAATAAATTTTTAAGTAGACAATTTTATATTCATATATCGTCATTACGCAAATATTTATTCTGAATGGGAATTATATCCACAATCGCCAACAACAAAATTATACTAAATAATTGTAGAGAAAATTTTGAGATAATTAACAATTTTTTGAAGTTCATGAAAATGTCAGACATTTCAGTTAAAGCGTCACAGTTTACATAACGTAACGAACTATAATCAGACGTAACCACGCCACTTAAAGACATTAAATCACGGTATCATTTTCGCTGAAATACTAGGTTACAGTTAAACAGGTATTGTGATAACCGGCAACTATATAATACATGTAATGTCACATGCAATTTTGTTCAAGGTCTTAGCTTTTGTGTTACGCGTAAACAAAATTGAATATTACATGTAACGACGCAATTTAAAAGTTTTCATGATGAGTTGCCATGAAAAAATGTTCCGGTGTGAGTGTATTGCTCGTAGCAGTGTCATCTAACATGTTATTACTTAGACTTTAGTAACAAATAGGTTTTAAAAGAAAACATCGTTGTGAATAGAAAAAAACACAAATGATTCTTCTGAGTTTTTCGCCAATTCTTCTCAGCTAGTCATATTCAGGTCACAGTGTAGGTAAAAAAACATATTTTTTAAAAGTTAAAAAAAAAAAATATTTTATTAAGTTACATTACTTGACTCTTTGAAAACCTGTACTACTGACTGTCTCGTTGGTAGAGTGGGTGGAAGCCCACTTGCTAAGCCAAAGGTTCTGGGTTCGATCCTCACATCGGCTGCTATTAAGCTTTTCTAACTTGAAAGTCTTAGTAATAACTAAGAACCAGGATTTGTGCCCGGTGTCAGAAGTAGCAACGCTAGTTGTCATAAGTTATTTCTTTCTTTGGGATCCTAACAAAAACACATAAAAGTTCTGCATATAACAGAACTGCTTAATAATTAATTTCAGACTTAATTCATTTTTTGAAATTTATACTGTTTTTTCATTACTTATGCAATATATCTATATTAATAAATATAATATCATTGCTGTAATCCCGGAAAGGCTGGGCAGAGGTGTGTAGTACACTTCCATGTTTCACTAGTTACGTTTTAAGTCCCCTAGAATAGGTTGTGAGCCTATTGCCATACACCGGGTGGAGATTCAGGCCCTGAGCCACTATTAAAATTTCTACAAGAAAATCTAGGTTAGAAAATCCTAGTTAGAAAACCCAAGTTAGAAAATCCAATAGTACCCGACCCGGGATTCGGACCCAGAACCTCTCGATCAACAGTCGCGCTTTGCAACCACTCGACTGGTAGTCGAAAATAATATACAATCAAAAAGTACATTTATATTTTTGTAACAGGTAAAACATTATTTTACCTACAGTTCTGTAACCACCTTGAACATAAAATATTACCTTTCTGAATTATTTTTAAATTCCGAATCCATCAAAACAAATCCGAAGTAAAATGAAGTATCTGATTATCCACTACACGTAGCAAGATGCACCTACTATCAGTCTTTAGGATCAATTTAATAGAATTGTTCCGGCCTCTCATTTCCTATGACCTCTATGTGGACATTCAATGTTACATGTCAAACGTACGACAGCTGTAATGACGCACTGTGTGGACATTTCAATGATATCCTAATAATATCTCGGGACTTCTCCTATACCCACGGGCACCTCCTTTTATCTTTTATTATCTTTAGTTTTGAAATTTTTTACGATAGATTGAATAAGATTTTAAAAAATGCTCCTCTCAATGAAAATCTTACGACAAAGCAACCGCACTAAGCCTACAAAACGAATATTTGAATTATTAGTATGAAGCTAAAACTTCGCGTTCGTTTTTCAAAAACAAAAACTGATGGGTAAAGATAAACAAGTGCTGTACAAATCCCGCATAATCCGGCATTTCTCCCAGGATACCGGGTACCTTTTGAAGGTTTCGCCCTAGATAAAAAAACATTTATCTACTGTCCATCATTTTCGCTGCCATACTGCAGTAGGTATCTGTATTAATATATTCCTAATTAACAGATGTTTCTAGCAGACATATTAAAATATGTATAAGAACCTTCCAACTTCGTGAGCTTCAACTAAGAAAAAGTTTGGCATTGAATGCTGATATCTATGGACTATTACAGAATTTTATCTACTTCAGTGTTTTTAAAACTATGTTGGAATGTTAGACGTCATATTATTTTGTTTTATTGGTCAAATAACATAAAACCTAATCTCCTAACAAAAGATAAAAGTTTTATTCTTTTATGGTATATTAAGTCAATCCGTACCAGATAACACATGTAGTTAATAAATTTACATACCAACCGAGCTGCCTGAACCAAACAATTGAAGTTATTTCCAATGATCCAGAATTCATACTAAATATTATTCAAGTTAAATTGTAACAAAGGAATAATATTTAAAACAGCGTTTATGAAGCATTCTTCATCCTTTCCGCTAAGTCATACAGCAAACAATAAAGACGTTTGTTATGTACAACTACAATTACAACTGTTATCTTAAGCGGGCAACGAGAGCACTCTATATTGAACTATCTTTTATCATGCGGTATTCCGAAATATTACGTGACTCGAGATAACCAAATGCGATAAAATGATAAGCGAATTCAAATAAATACACAAAAAGGCTTATTAATCACATAGTATAATGTATGTACATACGACAGTCTTATTTACGGAAAGTTGAATATAAAAAAAATAAAGATTACAACCAAGAGAAAATGCTTTTCAAGCTAAACACATTAACACAGTTTTACTTTTCGTCTAACACTTCCACTGTAGAAGCACTGCTTGCGTTATCATTGCTCTTCTCTTCCACTCGACTAGAGTCTGCATCTCCACTTTTACCAGCGCCGACATCAGCAGCGTCAGTCTTGATAGAATTGATCCTTTCTCTGCTTTCCTCCGCCTGCTGCGTTCCACTTTCGCTTATTTTCACTTTTTTACTTTTCGAATTACCCATTTCGTGTCCTGTTTGCAGCTGATCGCATGTGTGACTGGTTGTTGATAAAATGATGTAGTTTTCTGCCTCGGCGCAAAGATAATATCTTGATAAAGTTCAACTGTTTATAATTATAA
>DWMF01000374.1:0-15240 GCA_018244815.1 Parelbella polyzona | reverse complement strand
CACTGCTCCAGTGGCAGCAGCCTATACCGCTCCCGTCGCCGCTGCCTACACCGCTCCCGTCGCCGCTGCCTACACTGCTCCCGTCGCTGCTGCTTACACCGCTCCCGTCGCCGCGGCCTACGCGGCTCCTATCGCCGCGGGCTACGCTGCGCCGGTCGCCGCTGCCTACTCCGCCTACAGCGCGCCCTTCGCCGCCGCTTATACCGCCGCCTACAAAGCTCCTGTCCTTCTGAAATAAAGCAAACATTGGACCACTAGACAAATAAAGCATTGAAAGTAATAACTACTGAAAATTCTTGTTTGAAATAATTTCATCAACTAAGTATCTCTTCATGTTTTAAAATCATCAAAGAAAAGAGCAGTTTACTCGCGATGAAGTGTTCGTTGCAGCCCATGTATGTATGTACATACATAACTAATTATACGTTTATGGTTCGTTCTCTGGTTCTCAGAGCCAGCTAAAGGATACATTAAACAAATACATCTGATCAGGCACACGCGCAACCTCGTGGATCGCTGGTGTCCATAGAATCTTTAGTTTTGTGGTTAACCTCTTTTTTATACGCAAAGAATTTAGAAACACGCTGGCGAGTTAATCGTTTGTTGCAAACGCATACGTCTAGCATAATATGCTACGAAATTAATATAAACCTTGTCATAACAAGGTCTATATTAATTTCGTTATACATTCGGCATACACATGAACGTGTTCATTGTCAAAAAATACCCCAATTATTCCTCAGAACAAATACTTTAAAGTTTAATACACATATAATAAGCTAGGATCTAATATTCATATCTAAATACAGAGTCATCGCCAGCTCCATTAGATACCGTAGCAGGCCAATTTGAATACAAACACTTGCAATATTCGGGAAGGTCTATTTGATGCTAATGTTATTAGAACAATGTATGACATCATGGGGCGTTACGTGAGCGATGTCATTGAGTTGAATTTTCATATTAAACAGGCAAATGGGCAGGCGGCCAATCTCGTGGAAAGTGGCTACCGTCCCTGATAAACACCTCGCAACGTCACAAGAGCTGTCAAGGTTTTTCTGCCTTCAAGGAACTGTTATCGCTGCTCTTGAAGAGCTCCCAGGTATAGAGTATTCTAAGCACCTCCGGAGGAAGTCAATTTTACAGCTTGCAATCGCGCGAGAAAAAACTGTGTCACTCTTACTATGACATGATTGGCACGAAACGGAATTTTACAGCTGTTGACGGGACGGCTCAAGTTTAAATGTTATATCTGGGTTGCGGTCCTCTATTTATCGGCAGGGGAACAGTATCTTTATCGGCTCTCCCGGACCCCAAACCAGTGGATCACCCAACCACAAAAATGACTTGTCACCCGATCTTTAGAAATACTGAGCGTAGGTTAGCTTACAATCGGACACGTTATTACGGACACTAATAGATGTTCTCAGAGTACCGTCCAGTAGACTGTTGTAGTAACCGCAAAATGGCAGTTAAAATCGATAATATAACTTCAGCTGTGTCCCCTTCCTTTGATAAAACCCTGAATTTAATTCTTCACATTAATGCATATATTAAATATACCACATAACTTTTTAAAATTTAAAGAGAAATGTAATCAAGTCACCCCGAAATTTGTTAAGAACATTATTACGTTCTAGTACATTCTGTATAAAATATTCGTATTACATAAGTAAAACTAATGAAAGTAGATTTTGAAGCAGAAAATTAGTTTACACAAGACCCAAACACTAAAATAGGATCCCACAGAAGGCGAAGGTACTAACTTTATTACGCATTGCTAGCGCTTCACCCGCGAATCCTCTCGCTACTGTTATACACCTTACATAATTTCCAATATCTTTACATTTTATAAGTTACGTTAATTCTCATAAAAAAGCTGATGCATTAAGCTTTAAAACGAAGATTTTGTCAGGGTCGTGTTTTTCACTTAATTCTATATAATTGGAAACAAACAATTGTTACAGTTTTGATAACGTAGACTGCATCGACGGGATCTCATCCCCCAAATGCGTACACAGCAATGTTTTAATATTTACAGACGGAACAAATATATTATTAGACGCTTAGTTGTGTAGATAATAGTGGCTGGCGGTAAATGTTAATTGCCCTTAAATAATGTTGATAGCTAAATATTAGAGCTGACGAAATATAATTTTCTTAAAAACAACATGTCTGTCGGTGCACGACGGAGCCCAAGTTCAAGGTCGCCACAAAGCCTTCATCGCCTGATCAAGGATGTGTCGACTCATTTAAATGCGATAGCCGCCTCTATCGAATGTTCCACAGGCGTCTCCGGCTGCTAGAGCCGATACTTATCTACCGCGTGCTACAGGGTGACCCATTGAACCTTGAAAATGATACCAATTGTAATTGGTTTATGTAATACGTGGTTGACTGATTCTTCTTCGTTGGGTTTTTAAATGTTATACGAAGTCCAACAAACGTGACGCGAGCAATTGATTTGTAGCCAAGCAATTATAAGAAATAAAAGTTCGTTGTTGGGCAAGATAATACATTTTATAATTTGAATCATAGTTAGGACCTTTTGAAAGCATTTTGTTAATATCGGTGTGGGTTGGATTATTATCTACACGAGTGTTAGTTGTGACTAATAAATATGTAAAACAACAAACGTCTTGTTGCTGAGTAAGCAGTATGCCTTGTTACAAGATTATAGGTATCTGTTGCGTTTGTTACTTCAGTTTTATGATTATTACATCATCTTCCAGTAATTAATGTACAATCACAGATCATTTGAAATTCATGTGAAGCTGGAATAATGCGTTGGACGTCAGCTTACAGTCGAAGTGACTTTTATAAACAAGCTACTGATAGGACGGCCGAATGGCTTGGCGACGGTGTAAAAGCAGTAAATAACATGTAAACAAGTGTGGTGTGTGGTAGATTAGTTCGGACATCCTTTACCCGTTGGGCCGCAATGTGTAATCGCGTGACTTGCATTCGGGCCGCGTGCGCCGCGACCTCGCCGCGCTTCGCCGCCAGCACGCCCCACATCCTTATATATACGCAGGATGCGACATCACTGCTCAGTGCTATCCAGGCAATCACACAAAATGTTCAAACTTGTGAGTATCACAATCTTCCTACTAACAAAATAATGTACATCAGTGGCTGCCCTTCTAACCCTATAGTCTAGTTCTAACCCTATATGTAGTATACCAAGAGTGGCTCTAGTTGTAATTTGTTATTTTACCACTGAGTATTTTATATTAATTTATGTTTTGCTAATTTATTTATGTATTATATAATTCAAACATCAACTAACATTGCAGGTGTATCAATTTGATCGCGTCGTCAATATCAATATATCAATTTTACCAGAATAAATTACATAATATCAAAATGTTAAATCAATAAAATTAATTCATAATATGAAAGTTTTCTGTGGCGTAACTCCATATAAGTATATTCGCTCCAATGATTTTTAAATAGAAAATATGCATGTCTAATTGATATATTTCGTTTCAGTTGATTGTAGCTACGCTCGTGGCGTTCGCGTCCGCCAAACCGTTGATCCCCGTGGCGTACACCGCGCCGGTGGCCGCGGCGTACACCGCTCCGGTGGCGGCCGCTTATAGCGCGCCGCTCGCCTACTCCGCGTACTCCGCCTACTCGCCGTACGCGTACTCCGCGTACACATACGCGGCGCCCTACTCCTACTACATATGAACACGCCGTTAAACCTTATTATCGACAGGGCTCTGCTTATTTGGAACTGATAAGACTAAAAAATGTATTATCATAAATAATTTGTCACAAATATTTTTTCATAATACAATTTTTTATCGTCATACGTTTATATTGTTATTCCTTTTTTAAGTAGCGGGACTTATTGTTATACTATACTGAATTCCTCTGCGCGAAAGCCCTAGCCTCTGACTTCCGTGCGAGGAGCTCATGGTCCGCTTTGTACCCTGCTGCGTCCGACTGCGGTCCGACTGCAGCCGCGTCTCGTTCAACAGAAGAATCATTTTAATATGATTATGTACAACCAATGAAAAAATTGTTTCCGACGTGAATATGTACCAACTTTAATGAAAATCATCATAATTAATTATACAAATGAATAATTGATTAACTACTATGTTTATAAACGAGCCGGTGCTGGTACTAATAGAACTGGATATACATAACTATACATAAATATATATATAGGTACATAAATAGCATGATAGGGGCACAGTGACAGAATGTTTCTACTTACTTTTAAGTACAAAACGAACCATGCATCTTGATGAAAATAATTCTTTAATATTTAAATAATATCCTGTGTAGTAGCCTTCAAACTACACTCATCGTATGCGTCTGTAATTGATATCAAATTAAAATACAGCACATTTCAGATGTTACCGAGCTTTGGGCTGCAACTACTTTCGCAACATATAAAGTCACAATTACTTTCGTGTGGATAACAGGCACGCTCGCTCTCACAGAATACTTATTTCCGCAACTGCTAGACTTGTAACTGATAAAGGACATTATCGTAAGATTTGTGGATAGCAGAGTACTGCACCAGTCCACGAACGAGTTGTCGCAGTGGCGGCCGGTGGGCACGTGTAATGGTAGGGGTGACTATAGCTCTTTTGACTTTTGAAAACTGACCGGTATCGAAACTGATGTCACAGATGTGACATAATATAATAACAATAGTAGGCGTAACCGACTAAATAAAGGTGGTAGAAATTCCAACCTAGGATCAAAATCGGTCTTGGTTGACGGTTAAAATCGGTCGCGATGATCCGTCTTGCTCGGACTTGATTTCAGTGGCGTCGATAATTTAATTGAAAGAATAAAAAAAGTAGGGTGCGTGAGATGAGTATTAAAAATTCTAAAATAGAGGACATTAGGCAAATATGATTATAATTTTGTTACAAGATTTATACTTAAGTTATAAAAGTAAGAATTTATGAGTTGGAAGAAATTGAAAAGCAAGTTTAAATTTTACTAATAACCTACAAGACTATTATATATAGTTATCAGAGTAACATGTAGACGGGCTGCGATATAATATGCTTATTACTATTTAATGCGTCCGTATGTAAGGCTACTGGACAAGATGAATTCGGAATACTAGGCTCTAAAACTTTAGATTTAAGATCAGTTCTTGCGTACAGTGTCAATCCATGGCATAACTCCGCGTATTTGTAGTCAAATATATGTATATTATACATACCGTCAAGACACCCAATCCGTTTATGCTTACAAAGGTGACTTTCTATCATAATTAATAGGTACATCATTTTCAAAACTAAGGAAGTATAATAAAATCTAAAAAGTGTCAAAATTATTGAAAATGCTCTTACTATACTGAGTTAGAATTATGAGATGGTTGAATTATTTAACCGGTTGCACTAGGATTTAATAAGACAAGAAACAGGGGACACACAATAAAAAATACGGCTGTTTCGATCACATCTGTGAATAACTTCTTGCGAAGTCAAAGGGTAAAATGTATGTCGCATACACTAAGACATACGAGCGCAACGGTAAAACTTGATGTCGCATATGCTGAGACATACGAGTGCAAAGGGTTAATATGTAAATATAAGGCGTCAGGTTTACACATAGAGCTGGGGTCCTTGCAGGCTAGCTAATTACATCGTGCAATTGTTCGGTGCCACACAGCAATGCCAAAAGCGTATTAAAACAGTAAAAAAAATCCTTAACGATTATGTGAATGATTATTTAATTATTAATTTTATAGTTGCTTCAGGTACATCTTTTTATTCCTGGTTTAAAGTATATAAAAAAGGGAATACTTGTTTAAATTATTCCTAAATACAAATGTAGATACAAGGTCAGTGATGAAAACATAACTTCAGACACATTTTTTCCGTGGATTATGCATTCTTTTGTTTTGGAGGAAGCCATTTAAACAGGCCTTGAGTACTATTCAAAGTGTTCATTACTTCACATAGACACGTTCGCTACTTTGTTCTCATTCAGCTCTCCCCAAATATAAGTGGTAGCTTACTCTGGGGACAGCCAGTCGACTATCAGACGTGTCAGAAAAAAGTGGATTCCGACTATACATTAACATGATGAAAATTGTATTGGTGAGTGATCTGTTTCAATTTTGTGAAGTTTAATTGGAAATAGACTAGTTTGAAAGTTTAATTGGAAATCGACGTTTTTATTATATTTGCAGCTGTTAGCGTTAGTAGCGACGGTCCGTGCTGGGCCAGCATGGGTGGTGAGTGGATCGCCTTACTACGTATCTCCATACACATCTGCTGCGCTCGTGGCGTCTGCCGCTGCTCCAGTGGCGCCCGTGGCACCCGTGGCCCCGGTGGCGCCGGTGGCCCCCGTGGCGCCGGTGGCCGCGCTGCCCTACAGCTCCGTGTCGCAGTACAACTACGCGTACGGCTCGTCGCTCAGTTATTCCGACTACCTGCCCGTGGTCAGCTCGGCGTACTCCGTGCCATACGCGTACGCTGCAAGCAGAGATTGGTTCTATAGGAGATAACTTATTGCATTCCAAGTACAAAGTAATTCTTAAAATATTGTATTGTCTTATATTTGTATTAAAAACAGTCATTTATACCCGTTTTGTATGTTTTATTTTCCCTTTTAAGCTTTTATAAGTTCTTGTAATCGAACATAGCATTATGCCTGTAATCTTAAAAGGGAAAGGTAGAGGAGTATACGACACGTCCACTTGTCAGCAGCATGTCCCATCACGGAATAGGTGGTGAACCTATTGCTATACACCGGGCACATATCTAGTTACTACTAAAATTATCTACAAGAAAATCTATTTTATAAAAATCCAATCCAACGACCGACCCGGGATTAAAACTTAATTAATACCTCTCTATCTGACGTCGTATTTGCAACCACTCAGCCAATGAAAAATAATAAATATTATTTATTATCTAAAGTAATACATTCCGAGTTCATAAAAATGAGATTGAGAATATTGTGCCATTTCACAACATTATAACTCGGCTGGACACTGCAGTAAAGCACGGGCTCTTATCCGGCTACGTACGTTCTTAGACCAATACAATAGGCTAGCGATTGGCCGCCATCGCGCCTGATGAAAAACTTTGATATGTGCTAATATAGACCGCGCCTGCCCAGTACTACATTTCTCTGCCTACCTCTTCGGGGTTACTAGCGTGATATTACGTAAAAAATGAAATTAGTTCATCATATTCGGATATACCTAATTAGCATTCAATTCTTAATTGTATATAAGATATAATTTTATTGATATAGTGTGGACACAATTTTATATTAAACTACAATAATACATTTCACTAGATATTACAATAACTCTATAGTGTAAAAACATATAATACATTTACTTTATAACTGCAAAAATAACTTTTTCGTAAACATTATGAGCGGTAAGTATTTTTGTTCCTACGGTAATTTACTAAATATTTAATAACGTTCATAAATTTGACATATCTTTTATTCACACAAAAAAGATAATTCTATTCGATGCCTTAAACGAAGTCCTGGTCGGAGTGACGGTGTAGAACTGTTGCAAGGAGGGAAAGACGAGACGGCCGACGAAGGCTAATAATAATCTTGGCACCAATCGCATTGAACAACTGTTAGCAGTAAGGCGCAGAACGTTCTATAGCGGGCACTGACCATACACATTGACTGAGCATTCTAAAATTTATCATCGAGGCTGTCGTTAAGTTCAACGCCTATGATATAGAGGTGCAGGAGCGGTAATGTTAAGACCATTTTCACTTTAGGCTCCTTCGCACGGAGTGAAGGACTATCGTCAATGGACCGTACTGTCATGGTACAGATGTTCTTGGACTGCTTCGAGTGATACATCTGCGATTAAGCATTATCTTTATTAAGGAAAGAGAGTAGCAAATACTTATACTTATTACGTTACACTGGTATATTTGTAACTTATCACTCAATAATAACATTTCAAATCAGACGCATTACATTGTGACTTACGACCGAACCAACTGACACTTCGACAGTGGCGCCACTATCTATGTTTTTATGTCAGGACAAACAGGAATGAATTAGAGTACCAAAGGAAGCTCGCACACCGCAACCCATACATCTATTCCACAAATCTCGACTCTACAGTCACAAAGCCAAACACCTGACAGTCCAGCGCTTGTCATTCAGCAAGCATATTCGAACAGTCTATAAGAAATTTCGTCATTATTATAAGTCATTTCGTCACCGATACCATAAAGTTTAAAGACAAAAATCTTTAATGAACCTAGCTGTTATGATATGCGGAGCCGAGACGAGGACACTGATGGTGCGACTGATGCAACAATTTAAGGTCGCATAGCGAATTATGGAAAAAGCTATGCTCGGCAATTCTCTTTAGAATCGAATCAGAAACGAGATGGTCCAACAGAGAATCAAACATATCGACAAAGCTTTTCTGTTTTTATCAAGGCGGTATGTATCAAAATTCGCCTATACAATATTCGTCTTAAATTTACCATGAGGTTGGTCTGTGCCACCTTTGCACACGTTAGAACGCTAATATACTTTCAAACATTGCAATATCTGTGTTAGCACACAAAACTACCAGCGCTCCTTGATACATGAAAAACGTAGTTCTTTAAATAGAGCATAGCGCAAATCTTGAAGAAGCAAGACAAGTGTTACCTCGGTAAGGCTGACTGTCGGCTCTGCCGGAATGAGCGTCCCTGCTCGACGGGACCTTGTGATCGCGGCTTCTCGCCGGCCGCTGGTTCCTCGTCATAATTGTTACAATCTTTTAGATCATTGTTCAGGTTTGTATCATTTATAAGATGATAATAACCCATTTTAAATAAAAAAATAACCTTTAAATTGGATATTTTTTATTTCTATTTAAACACCTAATAATCTAATTATACAAATACTGAGTAACACAACAAAACATCACGACCGACAAATCCCAAAGCGTTACAAGAGCGAGGTTAATGAGGCTAGTGTAATTTTTGACACATGAGTTTATTTGTCCGATAATACATTCCTTTGTTTTCTGGGAGGCTATTATGTGAAACATCACAATTCTATTCAAAATATAGATTCTTTGAAATATAAACAATCGCTCGTTACTCAGATCCTGTTTGGTACGACTTAAATATAAAAGTTACCTCATGTCTGTAGGTGACAGTCTTCTGCAAGAGTCAAGTGAACAAGGCAGGTAGGACGGAAAGAAAAATGACGAGATTTGCAACGGTGAGTGTTATGCACTTGTAAACTTACATTTGTACAAAAATCCTGTTATTTCAAATGATAACGATAACATTATTTCTCCAACTTAATTAGAAAACTATATGAAATCAGAGAACTATGAAACTATGGTACGTATCTTATTTATAAATTGTTTATTTTTTGACTGCCACCCGAATCCCGTTTCGGGATCTATTAGGTTATTCTATCTTGATATTTCTAGTAGTGGCTTGGAGTCGGGATTTGTGCCCGGTACATGGCACTCGACCTACCGACTATTCCATAGTGGGACCTAAACACATTTGGCGAAAAGTGGAAGTGAACAACAATCATCTGCCTACCTTCTCGGGGATCACAGACGTAATGTTAGGTTTTTTTGACGGAAACAAAAAACATAAAAGCCAATAAAAACGAAAAACTGTTATGCGATGTTTCAAAGTTCGTATCTCACCAGCTGGTGGTGGTGGTGGCGCTCGCGGCTGCGGCGGCGGCCGAGTCGGCGTGGTGGTACGGCGGCGCGCTGAGCTCGGCCGCGCTGCTGGCGCCGGCCGCGCCGCCCTACGCCGCGGTGTACAGCGCCGCGTACGCCTACCCGGACTACGTGCCCGTCGTCAGCTCGGCCCTGTCGCTGCCCTACACCGCGCCCGCGCTCGACTGGTACTACCGCAAGTAACTGAACGCCACAGGAATAGTATATTCTGCTCATGAGTACGCGTGCCAGCAGCGTGTGTTCGATGCGTGCTCGCTGTGACACGCTTGTGGCACGTCTTTATCAATGTAAAATATATTTTATTAGTGCAAATTTCAATAAATATGAAATCTCAGAATGTTGTATTTCTTCATAAGTTTTTTTTTGTTATTGATACAGTTTTGCGTAGGAGGAAAGGGTAATAAACGCTATAAGCATTCTTTTAACATCGCTTTCAACGAAGTAATTTATTATTTTACATGAAGCTATAACTTTATATTATGTATAATAATGTATAATGTATAATGTTATGGTAATTTATCTATAAGTTAATAATGATTTTTCTATTTAAACCTATTTACTTCGTGTATAATGTTTTTAAAATAAGCTTTAAATGTAGTTTATGTACCTAAGTATTGCCAACAAGTATTGACAGCTTCGTTGGTCGAGTGGTTACAAGCGCAACTGCCGATCGAGATGTCTGGGGTTTGATTCGTGGGTCGGGTATTATTGCAAATTTCTAACTTGATTAGTGTATTCAGCGAGTGGCAATAGGCTCTTACCGATTTCATAGTGAGACGTAAACGTAACTGTCTACCTCTTCGGGGATTAAAGGCGTGAAGTAACTTTTTTTTATTCATGTTCCTACTACATACAAAAATATCAGTAAATATAATAAATCTGTAGAAATATTCCCCATTTGCAACGTGTGTGTTTTTATGAAGTAGCAACATAGACCCGGAATATTCAGCAATATGTTAATGCAGAAACGTAAATTGTACCCAGGGAGTAAGCTGTATCAAAATTCGAGAGAGAAAAATAATAGGTCCGTATTGTATCGTCAGTTGGGATTTGATATTGTAACTACGTTATACGAATAATCGGGGTGATTAATAATAAATACACCTGATTGGTTTGGCCGCGTATACCTATTATTAAATACGGCATTCGTTTTGTTCGAGAGGAATATTTAGTGCAGAGCTATTTGTCTCGCGACAGTAATCCCGCAGGTGGAACGCGCCCGTTATGGAGCCTCGTAGAACCATCTCCTGCGCGCCGCGCCGCCCACGCGCCGAGACACCGTTATGCAATAGGGCAGTACTCGGTAATTAGTGTTTATTAATGTTCGCAGCACGTGATAAGGGAAAGATATAACTGACATCTTATTAATTATGTAACGGCAAAGGCACGGCCGGCAGCGAAACATAGCGATGTCACAGGCAGAGCGCTTTGCCGCTTCTACGGCTCTGTTCGGGTACCTTCGTGCCATACAACAAGTATTTCCAATAAGATAGAAATATCTACAATGAACGTCCGTATACAATATACGTGTGGTTGGGAAACAAGGTTACGGTTAGCTCCGCTTACTGTATGTACGAGACATTTATATCGTAAATCTATTAGTTTAACACATAACAAGACGTACAAGATGTCGACAGTTAGCCAGCCGCAAGCTGCGCTAGGCGACATTCGGGGCCTTAACAAATTTCAATTCCAATAGTGGGGTACGTCTACACGCAGATCCATAAAGAGGTAATATTTGTTTGAAAATATCATAACGTTTTGTGTCATAGCTATATAAAACCTTACAACGTATATAATGTGTTATGTACGGTCTGGCGGTAGTGGCCTAGTGGTTTAGATCTCATTCTCCCACTCCACCGCGGGGGTCCTGCTTTCCAATCTTAGCGCACAGTTTAAAGAATATATGCGTTTTAAAATTTAATATCACTTGTTATGACTGTGAAGCAAAACGCGGGGAGCAAACTTGCCCGACGAGCTCAGCTTATGGCCTTCTTAATATGAGAGGGTCTCCTCTTAGATTAAGAAGTCTTCCGACACGTCTTTGTGTCCAACAGTGGGACGATAAAGGAGTCTGTAATGATGATTCCGTTTAGTTGTAGTAGTTTAGTAGCTTAACCATGTTGTATGACGAGTTTAGTGAAGGCTCTTGCTGCTGTGTAAGTAGTCGTATGCTGTGTACATAGCTAATGATATAATTGGAGTGCTGTGTAATCCAATGTATCCCTTTATATTGCTGTTGCTTCCGTATTAAGAACTTACGTTCACAATACAACAGACGTAGTTGTAACTTTAATCTAGAAAACATGTGTATCAGTAGATTTAATTACATCTGTAAAGATAATTTATTCAAAATGTTGCATGAATTTGTTATTATAAATATACAATTAAGGACAAGATGCCAACTACATTCCGACACTTACATTGTCACACTGATTACATTACTGGTAGTTACATCTATTTAATAAGTGAATACAATTTCCCAAACAACCTTACATGGTCAGAACGAGTTCACCGGCAGTTAGCAGTGCCTCATGCAAATGGGACTGACTCATATAAATGATACCGTATATATATCACTAGACGACATGTTATGCTTTATGTTCAAATAATGTTTTTTAACTGGCCTTCATGTCCTAAAGTAGCAGATGAATATTACAAGTCATAGCATGTGGATGCTAACTACGGCCAGTAATTGTTGAAAGATTATCGCGCGTCCTGGGGAGGCCTCACGGAAACAATAAAATAAAGTTGTATGCAGTAAAAACTATATTAGGGCGTTTGGCATATTGGGTCGTCGCAGGGGTTCGGTGGCGGTGTGCTCAGCGCACGTAGTAGCCGCCGTAGGGGTAGGGCAGCGCGGCGTAGGGCGCGGAGTAGGCCAGGGGCGCGCCGTACCCGGTGTAGCCTATGGGCAGCGCGCCGCCGGAGTACGTGATGAGCTGCGGGTCAGGCTTGGGGCTGGCCAGCGCCACCGCCAGCACGGCTAGGAAGACGAACTGCGAACAATTTTACGTATACTGTAGTACCTACTTCCAAAATACATTATAATTTAAAAATATATATTTTCTTTGCAAAGCATCTTATTTATTGCTTATCTTTTATTTAAATGTAATGATTTCTCGTTGGTAAAGTGTTACATTTCTACACCTCTGTATGTATCTCTATGTATTTACCCCTTGTATTTGAGATCCTAACATATTTATCTCTTTGAAAATTATTGTAATATTGGCTAGAGAACAATTCGTGATTGCTAACATGAATATCCAATCTGTGCACATTGTATAATGTGCCGTGAGATATAACATCTCATGTTAGAGGAATAAGTAGAAAATACTGTACACTTTAAAATTTCTACCCCTTCTGAGGTCCTACATCTATTCACTTTTTAATTTCTCGTCCTGCACGGATGTCGACTCGCTTAGTATGTGAGTTAACAATAGAATTTTATTTTACCGCTTAAATATTATCCTAAACAAATAATAATGAAAGGATAATCGATAAGCAACATTAATGAGAAAATTAATTAAAATTATCATTATAAAACTAAAGATCAATTCACTGTAATATGAAACGAATGGATCTACTTTGCGGGAGGTTAAGTTTACAACGCTTGATACTTTAAATAATTAACAATGACTTCAGTAGCGTTTTATGAAAATCAGTGAAAAGTCGCAAATCTCGTTTAACCCTCATCGTCATCCCAACACACACGCGACTCTTGTCGCAATCCTATTCAATAACGACTTTGTGAAAATTGAGACCGTAATTTTGGACCAGAAACCGCCCGTTTGTACTTCTAAAATTTAAACGATATTGTTAACTACATTTTAATCAAATATTATATTATTTAAGGCTTATAAAAATAGCAACATTTGTTAAAATTGGAGTATGTGAAATTGATTATTTCAGATGAAACAAGTTAAATGAACAATACAAGCATTTTAGTGTAAATTTTAACTCATACAATGTTTAACGAACTAATGAAATTTGTTTAACTAGTCTAGATAGTCATTGTTTACTTTTATTTTATAAACGGAGCTTTACTCACCAGTCTGAAGAACATCGTAGGATAGTTGCTTGCAGGGTTTTTCACAAGTGATATCTGCTAATCGAGTGCTCCGGTTTATATAGCTCCACCGCGCCAGTGGCCGCGCCTCCGTGCGCCGGTAAAAAGCGTCCTTGATCTTCAAAGTAATAATGTGACAAAGTAATAAACATCCGCGTTAGGCGGCAACCATTTTAATGTACTGGACCCTCCTTCGAGCGTTCCTTCCAGTACGGACGCTCGGACGATATTTATTGTGATCAATGTCTCAATGCACGCTACAACGGCCACCACTCACCATCCCATGTCCCAGTGGTGGCTCATTACCACTGCTTTGTGTGCAAACATGTATTCAAATTCAAATACAAAATAAGTTCTATTTAGCATGTAACACACTACCGCTTAATAAACACCGATAAGACACGAGGCCAGCCCGAGGCTGCAACCGGCTCGGCCGAAGTTTCTGGAGGCGACGGGAGAACCTGTGCGTTGGTGTGCCATAAACACTGCCAGTGAGCGACACAGTGGTCGTTACTATTTTGAGACTACCGTATAATATATGTAGCTCGGTGCGAGCACTTCTCATGTTGCCTTCTGCCTTTTACACTAAAAGAGAGCCGAGGCACAGTTTCGGGCTGATTTTCACGGCAAATAAAGAGATAGTAGATTTCCGCTCTATCTATGTATTTTTGGAATCTTAATGTTCTCTTCCTGAATTCTGCACACCCTGCCCTCTTATTTCTTAAAATTTTCTCCTGCTATGTAAATAGGCTGCCTCAAAGAAATCGCTATTTGAGCGTTAAAGTCGCCTATTGCCTTCTACTGTTTTTTTGTTACGGTATTTTTTTTTCGTGTCACGAAGAATCATCATTGAAACGAATTAATTGTAAGTGGCAATTGCGAATGTGCAGTCTAAAGGCAGCCGTGACATGCGCCGTGAATTTAAAACAAGATTTTGCACACAATTATTAACATTCATTTATTTTTATAATTGAACTGACGGAACCCTTACACTTTACGAACAAATGCACTTGTCAATTGTTTATGTATATGGCTGCATACAATGTATTAAACAAGTCTTACATAGCTAGTACACGCGTGGCTCCCGCTTGTTCGCCTTTCGAGATAGCCCCTACTTCTATTTAAATATTAATACATTCGTGCAATTAACTAGGTTATAATATTATACACAAGGCTGTATCGCCGGCGCGGCTGCGTTGGGCGCCGCGACGACCGCAGCCAACCACAAGCCGTCGCTTAGATACGGCTGTGAGATCGATTCTATGACGTCTACACATAAAATTCATTGAACTTGAGCCCATAACGTGTACGCAAACCGATATACACGAAGAGAACATTACTAGGTAACATACCCAAACTTTTGATGATATTTCGTACAACATTATTAATTTACCATCCTCCTTTACGTGTCACATTCCTCACTGCTGATGGTCTTTCTTTAGGTCTTTAGATGTCTTTAGGTCACTCATTGTTGTTATGTTATAATACTGAG
>DWMF01000373.1:0-15253 GCA_018244815.1 Parelbella polyzona | reverse complement strand
CTATAGAAAAACGGATGGCACGTCGCCTCTTTGTTCTTAGATGCCGGGCAAGTGTGTTGACCACATGAAAGTTACGATTTATTTTATGTATTGCAAATTTAAATTTAAAAATTTAAATTATTTTATGGATTGAGTTGAAAACGCAATGTTTTTTTAAGGATAAATATGATGAGGTACTTTATCAGAAAAGCTGAAATCCTGTAAGTTTGTATATAGTTATTAACAAAAAAGAGCAAAAGCATCTGTTAATTCCTAGTATAAAAGGCTGCAGAGCACTTCTTTACCATTTAAACCGAATTATCATTTATACCGTTTTAGCTTGCAATTAAGTGACTATTTAAAGACCACTAATTGTAATTACATTAGTGCGCAAGTCGGTGACCGCATTAATTGTGGATTAATCGGTAAATGATAAGTGCTAATATTTTCAGAAATAGATATTTAATTATTCAAATAAAAAAAGTTATGATGATACAATATGATATTGTGACAGCGGGCAATTCATTTCGAATCTTTCCAAAACTGACGAACAGACGAATCGTAAGCTTCGATGCGCCAAATCGTTAAAATTTAATTTTCAACAATAAATGAAAACAGTAAAGAAAATTCAAAGCTGGCTTAATTGTGTGAAGTTTTTCAAACTTAACTTGGCGGCTGTTTGCAAGAACGAGTAAATTGTTATCTTAAAGAACATGTCTGATTGCCTTCGAATAACGTCGGTATAAAGAATTGTAGTTTTTCTCTCTCTACCCGCCTGCTCGTCTCTGGAATATAGAGTAACGATTTTCGGAATTACAATAACGGCTTACACGATTACGATCACGATTTTAAATTATTCACAAACAAATAATATTGTAATACTTAATGAACTACGTAATATTTAATGTAAGCTTTAAAGTAAGCTTCGCCAGCACTCAGTCTGGACACTTTATGGACTTGTAATTCCACTGTCGACCACTTTGCGGGTTTATATTTTCTTGTTAAGTTTCTCGGGAACCCGCTTGCAATGGAACACACCAGCAGTAACTTCACGACACAAAGGGATAGTTAGGTCCGTAATTAAAAGGCATTACAATTATGGGTTATTTATGTATCTCATTTTTCACTTTGCTATTCCTTTAACGTTTCTTAACGTAATGTTTGAAGTATAAGAAAGAAACTATCTGGCTAATCAAGTTATAGTGGGTAGCTCATATTTTTAATGTGCGGCAAAATGTTAACCAAAAAACTTGCAGGTCTTCTGGTCTTCATTTAATTACTGCAACCGATGTGACGTGGCAACAAATTTCATTTGAGAAGTTTTTTTTGAGAAAAGACAGATGTAATGTAGTCCATTTTCTTCGTAGTGTGTTGGCAACGGTTTCCATCGGCTTTCAATTATCTTGGATAGTCTTTTCAATGCCTACGATATGATGAACTTGTAGGGGTTTTGTAAGTAACACTGGGAGACGCTCTTTTCAGGCAGTCCGTGCAACCCTATGATGATTCGGTTTGAACGCATTGTAACCCAGTTTTTTTCTACGTATCCTTATCAGGAAAGTGGGTATACTGGAATAGATATTGAATATTCCGAAACAGAATTGTTGTCCTTCCTATCGTTAATAGTCACAAATGCTTGTCAACAGATATTTTTATTCTTCGATTTTACTTCCTTTTGAATGTATCCCCTATATAATTTTATTTTCAATTATGTCAGCCATAAACACACACTAACAGTCAGAGCACATTCATTACCATGGCGAAATGCCATAGACACCCGCTACCCCATAAACCACCCTCGTTAATGGTGTCACTAGCAACCCTCGCGTAAAATATATCTATACTAATATATTTACTCGACATCACATGTATTGTTAATCAGTTATTTCTTTGTTTTATTCACAGATAAGATTTAGTATCGCACTAGTTTTATTATAGCTTTTGGTTTATCTCAAGTCGTTGTGCTTATGGAAATCGGTATGGTTTTGATTTAGAAGATTGTGTTATTTCTACGCTTACATCATTTAAAGCATGTCTATACAAATTACGTTCATATGTGAAACTTGCACTAAAAACAAATCTCAAAAATAAGGTAGGTAGGTAAAGTCTGTTTAACTTTATACAATCATTTTACTAACACAAATTATGAAAAGTGAGTTTAAATTTGCGAACACAAATATTTATCTAACCTATGTTTATATAAAATTATCCATTTTAACGTAAATCAACGAATTTTAGTTTTTGTTGTCTTTACAAGAACCCGAGCGATAACTTCGCTTACTTATTGTACTGTTTTCGTAACGCGAAGTTACTTTTGTAAGGAAAATAATTTTTGTTTGTACAATTACAAGTCTTTATAGAAATGTCTGACAGGGTTTTCTGGAAAGTTTCATTAAACTTTTGCTATATTTTTTAAGTGCAATTTTCATTTTAAGAAACACGCAATGAGAAATATCCGCACACAAATAAAAATTTACTAATAGACTTTACCAGGATTACAAAATTTTGTTTATCCTGGTTATCAAACAGTCGATAAAGAACTTTGCCACGATGTAAGCTAATTTCAGCTGCAGTATGAAATACTTCGGATGCTCCATCGGCTCCAAGGAAAAGCTTATGGGTAGGTACAGCTGTTAGAATACGTTAGTAGTACGTGGTACTACTCGTACTTTTATTTATAACGGTAAGTAGTTATTTTATTCTCATTGATATAGATTTCAGTCCACGTCTATGAATAATCCACCATTTCAGTCCTCAAGAGTAGCATCGTGCCTGCGACACGCAAGAAACGGTTTAGATTATTCAAAATGACTCCCGCGTTAGTTGAGTTGTTGCAAATGCGACTGCCGATCGGGAGGTCCTGGGTTCAAATCCCCGGTCTGGTACTATTGGGTTTTTCTAATTTAGAATTTCTAATAGTGACTCGGAGTCTGGACCTGTGCCCGGTGTATGGCAATAGGCTCACCACCTATTCCATGGGACGTAAACGTAACCGGTGAAACGTGAGAGTTATACTACACTCCTCTGTCTACCCCTTCGGGTGTTACAGGCTGATGTTACGTTATTATTCAAAATCTTTAGAACGAAACCAAAATTTAAAAGACATAATTGACAATTAAAATAACATAAACAAAACATTTATTGTCATTGATTATTTAAATCAAGACGTTTGTATATTCCTTCGCGGCTGAATAAAGTGTGCTATGCAAAGAATCGTGTGTTGGAATTGATAAGCGGTGGCGATTTTCGCTTTGATTTTATTATCTGACATTAAGTTCAGAATTTGATTGAGGCTGGAAACGTGCAACTGCACTTAAATTAAATAAATAAGATAAGAAGTTCTAACATTAATAACGACTGAACAATATTTCACCGATCGCTTTTCATTTACGGCAACAAAAAAACTAACTAATAAAAAACTAAAACTAAACTAAACTATATAATAAAAATACTAACTATTTAATAATAAACTAAACTAACTACTTCAGAACCCTTTTTGCATGTGACGTGCTATACAGCAGTACGCTTCCGTATTTTTGATAAAGAATTAATAAAATAAGAGGAATTTGGAAAATAAGTTTCTTAGTAGGTTTTTAACTTATTATAGGTATACAATTAAAACGAAAGACAACATTCAAGCACTAACATATATGAATAAATTCCAAAAAATATCATCATTAAATTCTATGATGATGCGACAGAAGGCCATAAATGTTACATTAACAAGTCTATAAAAGTTAAAATTACCGTAGTATTAATATAATTTAAGTCAGAAAATACAGAGGATACATCGTCTGTCGATACGTACCTACGTATAAACCTATATATGTTCATACATATATAGAAAAGCTTGTATCGTTCGGATATCGTAACATATTATTACTCAAGCAATAAAATTGGTATTACAGAGATATTTATGACCTACTAAAATCCATGTTAACGCGTGGGAAACGACTTTCATACAATACGTTTATTATTGTGATAACTATTGTAACGCTATCGGGTCCGGGTTTACCTCGAATAGTTTCGAATGGCCTAAGCTCTATGAAGTAAGTCTGCCATTCCGCACTTAGCTAGCTGAGCTCCCGGCAATAGTCTGCCATGACGCTCGAATAAGAATTGACTCGGAATGTCTGTCAGATGTTTATTAACCGCTGTTAAGGTCTTCGATAAGTTCTATGAACGTTCACCGAAAGATAATTGAATTCAACCAAGGGACAGCTAAAGCAAGGCAACATTCGGGATAATTTTTTGTTCAAGAACTAGAACTTCTCGGAGCCATTAACAAAATGCAATAAAATATTGTTAATTATTTTCTAAAAATATCATTTTTTACAATATTTCATTTTAAAAATGACTTGCTCAAAATAACTCACTAGCATATTGTATTATTAATACACGACAGTACTACACATAAATATGTGTAACATGGACGTCAGTAATTTTTAATATGATAAGAGATTCTTTATTAGGAGAAATTCCAGGAAGCCAGTAATATAAATATTAATCGCATTCTTCTCGGTGGTACATTTGCTTCCGTCCCCTTGTGTATAAACTAACGTATTCTTGAGATATGTATCAGTTTTGTTAAATAATATTTAAAACATATTTATTTAAGTAAAATCTAATATCACATGCACTATCGTGCAATGGTAAAGTTTTAAGCAGCTTTCCAAAGCCGCAAAGAGTTTGTGTCAGATAAAGGTAGCGGTAAGTGTGTCACTTGCACCTTATCTGTTGGCGTCCCGACAAAGCTACAGTGATTTGTGTAGTTTGCGAGAAACGAATGGAATAGAGAATGAGATCACTCCGTCTCCCGGCCGCGCCGCGCTTTTGTTCTTATTCGGCTTGCGTACTGCGCAATTGAGGCGGACGCCTTCAATACGCCGCGTATTATTGAAAGGCGAATTTCGTGCTGAGTTTAACCTATGTTAACAATGCAGCTTCAGTACTTATGGTTATATTTATTAATATCTTATTTGTGAGCCGGTACTTTCTTGGGATATTTTTTTATTATTATTTTAACACGCTAGGTCCTTTATGGGATAGGAAGCCAAGCGAGTGCCAAATGTCTTTGTTGATTTGATAAGCTTTTTTCTTTTATGTTGACCTAATAGATCAAATACTGGGATATTTATTGGCCCTAAAATGTAAGGTTATCATCATCATCAGTCTGTTTAAGTCCACGCTGGATATATGCCTTCCCTGAGAAAAATTTGCCCATAATTTCCACCCTGGACATGCGGGTCGGCGGCCAGGGTATGTAGCCGTTTCTATCCAGGCCATACCGCGATTTGTTAGCATTCGGCTTAGTCACCTCTTACGACATCCTATATCCCAGCAGGGGATCTTCTTTCTCCGCACAGACACTGATAAATATATGGTTTGTAAAGTTTAATTTATTGAAAGTTGTTCGTGGAAAGAAATCTTTCAGATCTATAATTTGTGTTATCGTATATTTATTCTCTAAGTGTTTATATTTTGGTCTGACTATAACGAGGATTCTGTGAAATTCTGTTGAATATTGCATTGATTTACTACCATAACATTGATCTTTTATCATTGAATGGGAAAAAACGATATAATGCCAATTTAAGTAGATTCTCACTTAATTATAAGGAAAAATAATATTCTCAGAAAATGTTTGGTCTCAAAAAACCAATCTCTATTTCCGTTTATAGCACAAAACTCGGGCGAAGCTTTCAAGTAAATTTTGCACTGCTGTAAATATTTCAGCCATTCTGGATCTAGAATAGGGATAGAGCGAAATGTTTAAGAGCCTTATGTCTCTCAAGATGTCTTAAGTGACGAGAACTTCCCAATATTACGTTGGTCTTTTTCGCTTCGTGAGACATTTCAACGTTTTTGTTGTGACTTTATTCGTCTCGGCTGTTTTTCCCTGTCTCCAATAGCCGAAATAAAACTTCAAAATTATTTTGGCTACAACTTATTAACGTTCCCTGCTGGGTATGTTGCCCCCGAAACTAGGGAAGGTTTGACATTTACTTTGTCATCATCTAAACCGCCCTAAGCGAGACAGGGTTGAACGGCTGTTATCTTATGAATACAATTGAGGTCGAGTTCTTATCGTGCCCTCAGAAATCCCGAACGCTGCTAAAAATTCACCAGTAGTGGTCCTCCCAACAACCCACGCCCGGCGATGTTTATCATTAGATCTAAAAATGCTTGAAATCCAGTTATTTTTATCACGGATATGAAAAAAAAACCATTTTCTGCAATGGATAGTATATTTATCATATTATATTTCTAATAAGATCACTCGCTATTTTTTACCACTAAAATAAACGAATATATTCATAACAAAATTCAACTCTAATTTGTTATTTTTAATTGCCCCGTCTATCTAAAATTTTAGCGGTTCGAAGTACAGTTAAATAACAATAATCATACGTGTACAATTTCTCTGACTAATTATTTACCGTTTATGGTTTCTTGTAGGTCCTCGGGCCTGTTCATTCATTTAATTTATAACAAGTTCGTTTCAAATCAACACAATAATTGGCAATCATTTGGTTACAATTGGAGAAATATGTCATATGAAATAAAATGATAGTCGTATATACACGTAGATTGTATGGATTTAATATTTAATTAAAATAACCACATCGAAAAAAGTAATATCAGAAAGTTTAATATAATCGGTTGACTGACTCGTTGGTCGAGCCGTTGCAAGCGCGACTGTCGATTGGAAGGTTCTGGGTTTAAATCCCGAGTGGGGTGCTATTGGATTTTTCTAATTTAGAATTTCTAGTAGTGACTTGGAGTCTGGAACTGTGGCCGGTCTATGGCAATAGGGTCACCACCTCTTCCTTGGGACTTAAACGTAACTGGTGAAATGTGGGAGTGTACTACACTCCTCTGCCAATCCCTTTGGGAATTACAGACGTGATGTTACTTTTTTTTACTATTGTCGGAAATTACTAAGCAACGGAGAAAATAACAAGATGTAAGTTGATAAAGGCACATACGTGACAAATAATGAAATATGGGTACAGGATACGTTAAAATTCTTCAACATATTTTTTCAATAACTCAATTTCTAAAGTAACCTGAAACGAATAAAGGATAAGGCCCCGGAGAGATATAACGTAAAAACATAGCCAAGTATGTTCCGGTTCTCCAGATCCATTCCTCATTTTCAAAATATAAATGTTGAACGCAGGCTTGAGAACCCTCTTTTTATACCTTGAAAGGGAAAAAAGTTCCCGAGCGACGCCGCGGGCGCGCTCTAGTTCAACGTCAGCGATGATTCATGGCGGAAATTTTTTAGTTCCCCGTTCAGTGCAAGTAATATATTACCTCATTCGGTGCATCCCCTTCCGACGTAAGGAAATCTTTGTTTCAAAGGGGTAGTCTGGGCGAACTGTGCTCACGTCTTATGTATTTTTAAACAAGCAATTCCAACCATCTACGTGTGTAATAGGATTTCTAAAAATATTTCAACTGTTTAAATTCACTGCCAATTATAATAAAAATTCAAATTTGTTTTTTTTTTACAGAGACATGGACTTGTTTCATCAGAACATGTTTTACTTACAAGTGCTGTTTAAGGTCTTTTGTGGCAGGGAATTATACATTTTACATTTATGAAACAATACTGTTACAACAATTACAACAAAATTAGGTAAATTTCTTTTAAAAACGAACACATCGTTTACGCGCTCTTATCTTTTAAACACTTGTTTATTTATGGATAAGTCTTACTAACAGAATGTGTAATATCTACATGTGTAACATCTAGAAAACATGCATGTATATATATTGTATATTCTTAATTAAATAGGGCATTTCTAAACTCCCTCTTGTCCACATTTCGATATAATCACTGAAGTTATCTCAATATTTATTTACACATATTTCCAACGCTGTAACCGGTTTTGTGTCATATAATAATTCGAACATGATTCCGTCCAGATCATGTCTTGCATACTGCAGCCGCTTGTCAAATTAAATTTGTAATCAGCTGACTTTACTCTAGTTAATATAGTCTGAAGTTTTAGGAAACGTCGACATGGTATCTCGAACGTCAGTGGAACGCCTTGTATTTCCCGTCTCCCTCCGGAACATGACAGTACAATGCCTAAGCCGTAACTTCCGCAACAATGGCAACACTTTAGCACAAAAATAAATCATTTCGCCGCGTCACAGTTGAATTTTTCTGCTCAAAAATAAAGGATAGTGTTTTTTAAACTTTTTCAAAAGTACTCCCTCCCGTTGCTTCCGCCAACTGCTTCTTATACGCACTACGTTTTATTATTTTAGCCTCGTAACAAACTAGCTTAGTTTGGCTCCAGGCCAGTTCCCGCGTCAACTGAGCAAAATGTGCCGATTCGTATACCACAGCACAGACTAAGAAATATTGCCTGATTTCTTATTATTATTATTTGTGACAAAATTAACATTTTACTTCGATCATAAAAAAGTAAGGCCAATTTTTATATACGAGTATAACTTATTTATTTTCAGCATGATCGAACCCCTTGTCTACAGATTACAACTTACATGTATTGCTTTTGAAGGGGCTTTTCTTTTCACACAGATTGAACAGAAAATTCTGAGGTGCTTGTTGTGTTACTGTTAGTATTTAAAAACTTTGTTATATCAGGTCATATTGGAATAATTAGCAATAACCACATGAACAAACAACGAAATTCAAAGAGACTAATTTTAAATTGAATATGAGATTACAATAATAGCTATACAAGTATATACGTAGATTAGCCTAGTGGATTAGAATTTAATAAAATGTTCTCGTCTTCGAAAAAACCGTAAAAATCACTTGCTATAAGGGTGAAGGAAAACAGCGAAGTACCTACACGCTTAGTGTTCTTTAGACTGTTCTCTGAGGCGTGTCAAATGTACCTATTCGCAGTGGGGTCAGCGTGATAGACAATGGCCTTAGTCCTTTTCATTTCTAAAACAAAGCTTGTGTTCAGTAGCGCCACAAAAAAGTGTTGCTGATGTTGACATCACAGAAACCTAGTTCAAGCATCGTTACACAAAAACCATTGCAACATAATCGAAAAACTTTTAAGACACTTAAAAAAACACTATCTATTTAGAGTTACTAATGACTCTCGAAGAGCGCTGGAATGAGATACGAAGTGTCAAGACGCCACTAAAGATGATAGATCAATATTCTTCAGCGGCTATTAATCATTTAGATCTACGAAAAACTATTTATGTGCTAATGGGCGCATCTCAGTTTTTACTACGAAATGTTGGGAGCGGAACAAAGGAGCCTTTTGTACCATAAAAATGATGAAGCGCGGCTGTTTTGCAACGTTATCGGCGGAAAAAAAACTTTAAACTTTTGTAATTGCTGAACTTTCGTGAAATATGTCCCTTTGCGAAATTAGTTACTTTAGAATTTAATAAAATTAAATTGTGAGCGGAAGTTTTAGGACTTAGTCTATACTGATTAGGTAAACGATGGGATATGATTGACTTAATTAACACAATAATACCGTTAGATTCAATAGCAATGAATTCAATGCACTTAGTTTCGCTTTATTTGAAATTTGCATTTATGTTTTACATAAGCAATAAAGTCGAATTTGAAAATGCACACCAGAAAAACATTTTACTACTACCGTTATCTTGTGCCGTGTCTCTGGGTTAGTTTTCTCCATTTACTTACATTTTCATATAAATTTTATTATTTCTACCTTCAAATCGCTTATCTTTATATTCTGATGATAAAACGAACGGCTTATGACTGGTTACGAGTTGGGACTTTTGAAATATGCTTCCTAAAGTATAATGTCTATAATCGTTTTAATTAAATGGTTTATAAGATTCGATAGCGGAATGTGCTATAGATATTATTAGCTATCAAAAATAACTTTGGAAATTATAATTTTCTTGATCATTCGAGCTGGTTAATTGGAAATTGTAACTACGTATGACTTTATTTTTGTGGTACAAGCATGTCTAGTATCATAAAAATAATTTAAAAATCATTGTTTTTTTTTTCTTTCGCATGTACGAAGACTGTTGTAAACTGATGTCTATTTATTTTATTAAGTTAATAGCCATTTTAATTTTTCTTCGTCCTATGGATTCTATTTCATCGGTAGATTTCCGTCACCTACCTCTACCTTAGTATCATAATTTTAAGATACATCTTGACTGTAAATGACTATAAAGACTGTAGACAAAATTTGCTTCTTTTCATTAAGTTAAATCCTTTCATTAAGTTACAAATCCATATTTTTGTGTTAACATACCCATAGCAAAGCTGAGTGAACGAGTAAAGGCGAATACATAACGTATCTATATGGACAATATTCGATTTACGGCGAGTTGAACATGGAACAATAGCACGGTAATTTAATAAAAGCAATCCACTCTCTGTCCAATAATGCTATGCGTAGTAGAGATCTCGGGTCCGTTTTCCATAAATCATTGGCATTAGATTAAAATTGAGTCCATATGACATAAAATATTTTTTCTATAAGTTCCTAACGTTCATTTTCATTTCATTTCACGTTCCAGCCATTTGTATTCGATATTGTTTACTTTTTTAGAATATACATTTCAATAACAATCTCAAGACTTGTGTATAAATTTGTTTTAGACCTGTATTGTACTATGTTCTTTCAAATAACAAACTGAATTCTATTGAAGGCCGATTGCAGTGCCATACGTCCTCAAGAATGCCAAGAGTGGACACATGATCGACTGTATTACTCTTTGAATAATGAATGGAATACTCAAGGTTCAGAGGTGAATTCAAATTAACATTTTGCGTGTGTTGTGTTACGACAGATTTTTATTAAATTTAAGTGACTGCTGTTTATGTAAATTTGCATTTGCAACTTTCATTACAAGCTAAATTTTATACAATAATATATCTACACATACAATTACATGCACAGTTAATACATACGTAAGTTTAGTATGTGGTTGTTAGTGCCACAGGGATGGCTGGCATAATTTGTCTACTATATAAAGTCATAAAACAATTTGAGTTGGGCAAGGTATACTTATATACATTACCCGTATTCTAAATAATACCCTTAAAAACTTATTCCGTGAAATATTGTGAAATTTGACAGAAAATATAAATTTTCCATTATATTTCAATTTTAATTATAGGTATGAATATCAACAAATTGTACTGTATAAATTTTACGAAATCCTACCGAATTTTGAGTAATAGTCAAATTACGGCAATTCCAAAAGGTACTTACATAACATATTGTGTGGTGAGTTATGTTTATTTCATATTATAATAATACTTGATTAACTTTGATGTGTTCGGATAAGCTAACTTTCTATTATAACGAACAGGTAACAAGGTAATATGTTATTTCGTTCATTATTAATTCGCGGCAACTCTGACATCAAACAAACACGTGCTGATTTCCTTTGTACACGTTAGTTTTGAATGTGGTTTTGCCATTTGCAAACTTCACATTAGATCTTTTGTGCAAATCAAATTTGTGTTAGAAAGTTTTCTTCTACGACCAAACAATCATAACTCGGGTGTATGTTATTTGATTTACGGCAAGTTAAACATCAAACTTAGGCGTTATTCGTCTTATGATTTAATAAACGAAAACACCGCCTAGGTTACAATTAATTTAATCATACATTATTCGTAACTGGGACAAAATTTAAGCCGAATTGGGTTTTGACTCACATTCATTTCGCGGCAAATAATTTTATGGTTATTTAAAATTTGTAGCTTTATTAAATTAAACATAATTGACCGTGTCGTCTAATAGTTGAAAGCGCGGCTGCTGATTAAGTGATGCTGAATTCGTTTATTCTGGTCAGATAAAGTATTACTGGCTTTTTCTATCTAATTTGAAATTTCCAGCAGTCCGGTGTCTGGATTTCTACCCGTTGTATAACAACAGGCTTACTCTCTGTTCCGTGGGGCATACAAAATAATTAGTGAAACTTACAAACATTATACTTTTCTGCCTATCTTTCGAGGAAATACAGGCGTAACGTTATGTTATAACATTAAGTGTTAAAGAAAGTACATATAAAAGTACAATTGTATAAACAACAAACGACTGTAATTTACTAAATACACAAGTAAATTTGGCCTTTACGAATATATTGATTGTGAGCGGTTTTCATTTTATACGCATTATTGAATGTTCCATTTTAATCTCAAATATAATTTTTATATTTTCGTAGATAAGAATTTTTTACGGTTGGAAACCATTCAAATTTAATTACAAACGTGGGTTTCATTTTCCTTATCAGCATAATGGTGGAAATATTGTGACAAGGGTGGCTGGGGGACCTGCATATTCATTGCAGGTACCGTCCTGAGGGGGCACACCTTCGCAACTCGGGCGTGTGGCACGTGAGCGTACAATGGGTATTGCTTCTACCCTTCTATGTAACGGATACGTCAGTGTGGTTCTAGATAATAGAGAATTCACTTTGTGTGAGATGTGTCGCATAATGTGTTAAAGGTCCCTACTATGCTTAAGAAAAACTTACGTGACTTTTTGCAGACCCTACGATTTACATACCACGGACATAAATAGTAAAAACAATAAATATTTTTATTTCAATAAATATATTATTCTTCATCATGAAATGCGATACATGCATATAACGAACCTCACTCACTCATTTAGATGCAAAAAGTGTATTATTTAATTAACAAAATAATTATTAATGTGAGAGATGTAGAGATAATACGGGTAATAGAGATGATAATAAATAATTATTTTCATCGGCTCTGTAAACATCATAGGGAGATCGCCATCCCCACTATCTCTTTTAACCTATTGAATGTTACATTGTTTAATGTCAATTAAGTGATATATAGATGAGGCATGATACCTATGGGCCAAGTGAAACTTAGCCGATTCTACTGGAATCAGAAAACATTTTGAAAACTGTAAGCCCGCAGGTTTAATTAGAGTTTTTCCCACCTATATATTCCAAATTTACATTTTTAAAAAAATTAGGGACAGTCTTACGGATCCTAGAGTGTGCGAGTGCGAGGGGTGTAATTTAAAAAACTAAGCTTACATTTTTTTCACATTAAGATCACGTTTTATTACTTAAGTTTACAGAAATCGAGTAATGAGATTTACAATAAAATACAACTTGGGAAACGGATCCCAGCCTTTGTCACGTAAAAGTTCCTGTTCACAATTGTAGGTTAATTTGATTTGAAAACTTTAACAAACACTATTGTAGCGACACAAGTGCGATTGTTCTGTACAGATAATACTCTACATAATTGAAAACATTGAAAGCCTAACTGGAATCCAATTAAAATTGATACGATAACAAATTAAAGTATTCATATCAATTATTTGTATAGAAATAAGCTTAAGTGTAGTAGGTAGATTTATATGACAAATTGTGTTATTATTATTACTTAAAAATGCGCGTTGCTTATTTTTAATCATGCCCAAGTTGATATTCTGATTTGAATATGGTGCTTCAATTCTGTTAGATGGTCTAGTTCTGGTCTCTTTTGCAACGACAGCAAGTCTGGTGAAATCGCGGTATAAATATTTGACAAGGCATAGTTGACATTTTTCTGGTACGGTGGTGGAGGTGGTGGTGGTTCTTTTTACAATTAAGCCGTATTACTCAATAATATTTGTGACAAAGTGCCGACCTTGGAACTTTGTCGTAATTAACATTTCAAATCCTACAAATTCTGGTTATAGGGTATATTTCATAACACTTTAGACACTTGCTATACAGAATCGAGAAGGAGCAGGTAAAAAGATGTACCTGCATAACGCATGTTGATGGATTCAGATGTCGTGAGAGATTTAGATTGACCTATCTTGATCGATTAGGTCAGATATTGGTCGATGAGAGGGTCAGACGTCTTTAAAGCCAACGTGCGTATATAGAGAGTTATAAATGTAAAAGAAAAGTGTTAAATCTGTAAGGATAGAGACATTTGACTCTAAGTACTTTCTGCCTGATCTGGCACAATTATATAATAATACATAAAGCCGACATTTATTAAGTCTATATAACGCTACAAAGGCTTTACATCCATATTATGTTAGTCCACGAAACCGAGTCCGCCACATATGTGTATCTATGTATGTACTCGAACTTTCATAAGGTGAGAGACGCTTGTCAGCTTGATGTTTCAGCTACATCTAACGCGGCTTTGTGGGTGGAAGCTCTTATTTTATCTTCGAAGAGTAAGCGGATCAATTTAGCCTTTGTCTCAGTGTCACTGTACTTGGAGATGATAACAATGGGGGAATAATGGCAAACAACACTATTGTCTCCACTCCGATATAATTCAAGGCTTGTTGTGCTTGAGACAAGCGCGGTCAATACCCAGCGAGCGACACAACTGTATATTTAGCGGCCAAAGGATAATGAATGTTCAAATTAAACGTTTGGATAATCCCATGATTGTTTATCTTGTCGCTTAACCTGGGTCAGTTCCTCAGTGACCGTTTCGTTTACCTGCGGTCACCCTCACTATGTAGGTCCGTAAAATAATATTTAGCTGATATTGCAAAATATTTACATCACTGTTTACTTCTAATTAATATTTATGGACCGTTGTATCAGGTCAGAGCTGTTCATGAAGATTTCTACACAGCAAATTTTTTCTTAGCGGAAATTTCCACGGCATTCGGGAATAGTTCCGACGTTAATGGCTAGAAATTACCAGCATTATGCGAGATTCACTTTATAATAATGGGATATGATAGGGATAATAAATGGATAATGGGCTGTAATAATTTATTTTGAAAATTCGGATAATAAAGTGCTTTACTTAATGTTACTAGTGGGACGGTGGTGTTTCATGCAAGTGCAGCGAAATATAATTATGGGTGAGAACACTTAATTCAGACCCCCACATGACGGTAATGAAAAAGAGAATGGCAACAGATGTAAATCAGGTAACGTTCCAAATAGATTAGATTCCACAGAAGAAACGTGACGATAGCAGACAATCTCATGTAATATGATTACTATAACAATTGTAATATGATTACTATAATATGATGAATAAAGTATGAATGTTATTACAGATAGAAAAATATATTTTTGAGGACAATACAAGCACTCATTTTAAATAATAGGTAAATTCAAAGTTACAAAACCACCACACGCATATTCGAACCTTGTGTTCAGTTTTTTCGATTTTGTGAAAACAACGCAATAGTTTTGAAGAAACAAATACCTGTGTTTCGTATTTTTATTTGAATACGTGAATAATTTTATATGCAGAAGATTTTTTTGACAAATGGTTTCAATTTAGTTTCCACAAAAAGATAAA
>DWMF01000372.1:0-15255 GCA_018244815.1 Parelbella polyzona | reverse complement strand
CTTCGCTATTTGTATAGAATAGAACGTTCTGGAAACTCGAACCCATTATATGTACCTGCGTGCGAAAACTGATTGTTACAAGTCTTTTATGATCTTGCATATTGTTATTTGAATTATGATCATACTGTAAAGTTTCATGCGTAAATTATTTATATAGTCAAAGATTTTATTGTATACTGACTTATTTTATGTAGGGTTTTTCGGGATAGCCCGACTAGTTTCGGGATTATCCGAAGTCCTACACGAATAATTCTGATCGCAACGAGGTCGCCGCGGAAACGCAGGGAAGATTAAGCAGGCAATCATATTGTCTTTATATACAAGTATATAGAGACGCACGAACCATTTAATAATATAATATGTAAACCAACATCTTATAGATACTATTAACCTTAATTTTACATAAAACAAAATTTCTATAATCCCAGAAAAGGTAGGCAAATTAGTATAGTGCACTCCGTTTTACTAACAAATTTATACATTCCACCGTAGAATAGGCGGTGTGCCTATTGCCATATATCAAACACAATTCTAAAGTCCGAACTACTACTAAGAGTTTCAAGTTAGAAACACCCAATAAAACCCAACCCAGAGACCGAACCCTAGACCTCTCGGTCAGCAACCGCGCTCGCAACTTTTCGGCCTCGGCAGTCGAACTGTATTTTAAAACGTAATTTATGCCAACAGTTAAATAAAACAGGTACTAAAATCAGCCGTATATTCAATATACTAAATTAAAATGATAATTAATTTAACCATGCTCACATATTCACACCCATCAGATTGTTATTAATATTTTTAAAAGATTTCGCAATGTTCCACAAGTTATATTGATCAAAGAGCTACCATTTTATTATTGACACAAACAAAGGAACACATTGACCGATTTAATATCTCTATTTATCGAACAGACGAGTATGAAGCTTTTTCAAACAAAGACTACATTGTACATATACGAGTAATACTATTAAACAATTCACATTACCCGCGAAAACACGCCGAGAGAAAGCAAATATTACAAATAAGTTAAAATTAGCTAATAATAACATTAATAAGTTGCAAATACTACAAATAAGTGACATATGTATTACAAATAAGTAGTATAATTACGTTTATTTATTTATGTTTTAAAGTATAGCATTAAATACAGCAGGAACAATGTATGTTCTTGACAGGTGAGTGACGTAGCTTAATTCGTTTAAAGTCGATTTAAATTGTTAAGGCATAACCAAACTGCAGCCTCCAATACCAACTTACAGCAAACCATATTGTGTCTTACAACATTGGTCTTATTTCCCTGTAAGACATATCAAGCGAACTACCGTCAAATGGAAGAAACATCCAGTGAAAAGATGGTACATCAGACAGAATCGAAAGCTTTTATACTAGTCTACTAACATCAGACAATATTTAAATTATCCTATAATCGAAAAAAATCAGGATTACAGATTGCTTCCTCAAAGACGAAAAGGTAAATTTGACGTTCCACTTTTTGAATAGTCAGAAGTCTACAAAACCCGCGTACATGTATGGAGAGTGATGACTATAGAATAAGCAGGTCACGTCTGTGAGGATACAGGTATTTGGCGCTTTGTTATCTCTGCCAACGCTTATCGGAACTGACGTGATCATATATTAGAAAATAATGATAACTTTTTATAATGTTTGCTCGATGCAATTTGATCGATCGATATTATTGAGCGACGTGAATCGAAAACAGTTTGGTTACACCTTTACAGGTATCCATATAGCATGTCAGTGGACAGTGACCGGAACAAAGGGCTATAATGTAGGGCCGGCGTATCATGGGCATCGCGCGTCGCAATTTGGTTTATTGAGATTGCAACCGAGATGCGGAATAAAAAAGATTCATACTGATTTCAACCTGCTTGCACTTTACCAACTTGTGAAAAAAGATTTACACACATAAAAATAAAAAAAAATCTCGCATGTGAAGTGTACCAACCCGCCTCTCCTTCTGAAAGGAGATTCATGTTCCAACGGTAGCATGATAAAAGTATTAAAAGCTAAAAAGATTTTAACAAAAGAAGATTTTGTCCAGGTGATACCTAGTGTTGTAAGACTGTTCAAAATTTTCAACTTTCTTACCTTAGTTACACGAAGGCAACAAGAATATTATGTCTAGTTTACACTAAACGTGTAAACAGTTTCTACATATTATATTAATTTAAATTTACATCTATAATTTTTTAATATAATAGATATTGATGTTATTAAGAAAAAAAAAATCACATTCGCATTGAATGCTTTTACGATAAAAAATCTATATGCTATATATTATACATAAGCTCCTTAGCTTCTGTATAATTATACGTACGGTCTTTAAAAACACTCGATAATTGTGCGAAAAAGTACAGATGGTGCATAATCTAAATTAGCACATTTCTTTTCTTAGAATATTATTTTCTTCACTGTATAAATCACTAGTTTACTGGTGAACGGTCAAGGCTAATAAAACCCATTCATTATTCTCGTACTTAAACCAAAAGATTGGCGTTACGTTTACTTAGTTTCCTATAAAACTTTTCGTTGCTTAATTTTATAAGTATACTACACTGTATGAACATTTGGAAATGTGGCTTGTCTCAATTCTTTTTTTTTCTGACTATTTAAATCACAACTTTGCTAACAGATAAAAATAAAAAAATATATATATATTCTAATCAAGTGAAGATTAATTCCCATTTTCATTGTTATAATACGCATTGCAAAAAATTCAAATGAATAGTGGGAAAATGGGCACATGGATTATAGCAACATTTTTTATTAATTTGACATCGATTATTATTAGAACAGAGTGGAATATCTTAAAAAATCTGTTCCAATGTACGTGCACTCACATATCACTGTAACGACCACTCAATAACGCATTGTAGTTTCAATTTATATTGACCACAGGGCATTCTCTCCTTAAACCAACGTTGTTCAGAAACGTGGTTCGAATACTCTTTATGAGAGTGGCTATTTTAAAATCGCACGCAAATAAATTCGAAACAACGCGTTTACTTGCGATCTTGTCTTTTAAAACCACCGAATTATATTGCGTATTGTTAATCTTTTTACCTTTTTTGATATGCCAGCATTTACCGCGTATAATAAAAAGCGAACGAATAAATAGAAATCTCAAACCAACACCTAAAAGGCAATTACCGGCGCGTGTATATTTCAAACAAATAAACAAAGATTTAAAAGAAGCCTAATGAGCTTAACAGCCTATTGCTATTCCAACTTTCGCACATATAATTGCTTCGCAGAAATCTCGTGACGGTACTTCCTCGGCTTAGCAATTACGTTTAAATATTTTATTAAGGGCGTATTTTAGCACGAGGGGAATAAATAAAAGCGGGTTTGTATACTTCGTGGCGGGCTATTGCCTCTCTAACGCCGATAGTGGGTTCAATACTCGGCGCGCGGCTGCGCGTGCTACTAACGACTAGATGCGCAAGGTTCGATAAAGCCCGCATTTCAATAGTGAATGCCACGCTTATTGCAACACCAGTCATGGACATGTAAATAAATAAGTCGCAATAAGTATTGTGTTAGAGCTGAGACAACAGCGACTCGGAGGTGGACGAGACAACAATAGACGGAACATGGACGGACGGAGAGTATGGACGGGATATAGAGAGCTATGTCCTGACATTGACTTATTGCTATTGTTCTATTCGTCATGTTTACGTCCTGAGATCTTGCTAACTTTATTCAGGCTAAGAAATCAACCACGCACCTACTACAGATCGCATTCAGCGCCTATCAGCCCATTATAATCTCACAGATCAGACAAAACTTTGTGAACTTTGGACATTTACACGAAATATATGAATACATTTTTAAACACATAGGTACATTTACGCAGCATATTTATACATATACAAAAAAAAAACAAAGACAGAATAGCTCAATACCGTTTTTTCCTCCAATTTTCTATCGATTTATTATTATTACTATATCATCATACCAGGTTATAACAGGGGTGTCCACTCACAATGAGAGGGTAAGGTCATAAACCTACCTTACTGGCCAATGCGGGTCAACACTCAGTTTACACGCCTTAAAGATTTTTTTTTTGTAAACTCTAAACTATAAATACAGGTTTAATTATATATTTACAGGCTTAGCTCACGTACGTTATTCGGGATTGCCCGACTAGTTTCGGACCTGTATGGGCTCCTTCCTCACGAGCTCCTGCTGTTTGCAACGAGGTCGCAACGGAGACGGTCAAACGACGTCAAACGACGAGGTATTATTGAACTCTCGCATTATTGCTCTACTTTGGTAATCTTTTCGTATTTATATTTTAGGTCGCGTTTTCATTTAATGCTCCGAAAAGATCAGAACCCGCTATCCATGGAATGAATGATCGCGCAGCTAATGAAAATGTTCCGATCGCGTCGGTTACTTGTTGGTTAGGTTATCCATTGCGTGAGAACCTTAATAAAGTGGACGTGCTTATTCTATTTAGAAAGCAAGCAATAAAAACATACAACTCATTGTACATAATATTATTATTATATCGTGTAACGAGTACCCAATAATTGTGTATTTTGTTACTGTTAAATGTTTCGTCAGTGTTTATACAGATAATCAAATATGTACCGGCTAAACCGGAGCTAACGGACTTCGCATACGTCCAAAACTAGTCCCGCTGTCCCGATAAACATATGTACATGAGTTAAGCCGGTAAATATATAGATAATCAAACCTGCACAGTTTAGAGTTTACAAAAAAAATCTTATATATACAATCTGCTCTATCCGTACAGTCCTTACCATATCAGTGAACGATTAGTTAAATGAGAACACAGCTTTATAACAATCTATGGAGTTAGCCATTTGCAAAGAACATAACCGAAAGGAAACCACAAAATGTACAATTATACTTTTTTTCGTCCAACAATCGACTGCTACTTGTGGGAACAGGTTGGAATTAGTCACAGGAAACAATTTTACGCTTCATCAGACTCATCGATGTTTTGTGTACAGATGATTGTATTATTTCTTACGATTGTGTTATTTCAATATTTTGTAGCCACGCTCAATCTCAACATATTCGTGATATCCTCCGTTTTGTTAAGTAAAAAGCTTAGTGATTTATCAGATAGTCTTATGTATATCTGGGTATATAATAATACAATTAGTACTTAATTTGGATGCACATAAAACAGAAACAGCAATCAAGTTAAAATTTACCATCTACATAACACTGTTTATACCTCAAACACAGTACAGGACTCTGCATACAAAACAAATAGTTATATGATTCACTAAATAAATAAAAGAAAAATGATACAATGTTTGTCTTTACATACATGTTAATTTGAAGTTCATAAATTAAATATGACATTAAAGATTAAATTGTACGCCGCTTAAAACTATGTTAATTACAGAGCAGCCCACCAAGCTCGGTAGACCTCAGCGAACAAGCCTCTGGCGAAAAAAGTATCGTGTTTTTAGAACGTCCTGATATTGTCTATTCTTTTAACCACTTCTTCTAAATAATATTTAAATTGTAGAGTAGATTTTTATAAAGTCATATTTATAAAGAGAATTCTTTAAAGCATGTAGCGTTAATGAATTTAAATCTATTGCTCTCAAAAGCATAAGTACATTTTTAGTTAAACACCAGCTTTTGCAAGCGGTGTCTTCTATGCACTATATTGCAATATATTTCAATAAAGCAAATTATTTTAAAATAAAGAAATATTCTTATCTTCTCCGTACAACATTTCAATGCCGATCATATGATCGATTCAGTGACCTTGTGAGCATAGCAGACATACTTAATATTACATTTATAATATCAGTTGTAGCACTAGCAGATTGCAACACCGGATGTGCTAAATATATTCTTATTATCTTGGCATCACGACATACTCTTTACGGGATAGACAGAGAACACTAAATAATATTAAGCCTCAATATAGTCGTTGAAATGACATCAAAACAAAAGTTTATTTACAAAAGAAAATTCATGTCTGAACTAAACGAATCCTTTCTTCAATCTCACTTTAAAATAACTTCATTTCATTATCGAGTCTATGCTTCGTACATCGCATGTGAGCAACAGTAGCCGCGACACCGCCAGCAATTATAAAGCGCCGGGGCTATAGCAGTCAAATAATTACTACTGATGTAATCTGGGGCTATTGAAAAAGCGTTTAAGTCTTGATGTGTGTATTAAATTGTCTCATGATATTTATGAACTGTAGCGTCATCGTCGTATCTGAGGTCAACCGGCTGCAAATTTCAAACTTTGCAACATTGTAGCGCAACGAAATTTATTGGGTTGTGATAGTCAGAGCGCACGTAAGTGTGAAGAGTATTCATGTTTTAAATATGTAGGTTAAATGTGAGATACATATTCTGTGAAGAATGACGTTTATATGTAATATTTACTATTGGCATTTTTGACACGAAGACATGAGAGTATTATAAAATTATTAACAGCTAGTGATGAGCTGTGAAATAATTTTGTATAGAGTTTTTAAAAAAAATTCACCTAATCGTTATCATTATCAACTTATTTTAGTCTACTGCTGGATATAGGTCTTTCTTGATAAGGGGATGTGTGCTCATAATTCCAACGCTGGACATGAAGATGTAGCGGTCTACTTCATGCTACATATATATACCACATGTAACATTTCATAGTGAAAAAGACCAAGAAAAGGAGACAGTAAAATTTAAAATATAACCACATATTTATATGTAAAGAAACAAAATGAAAGCGTATAGTACTCAAAGTACGCTAAAAAAAAACGAAATGTCCGACACAGCGACGGACGCTTACAACACGTAGCCCACACAAATGGCACGTTCTTTCTGAAAGCGTCTTTATTTTTTGCACAATAACCATTTATAGAAAAACATTGTATGTTGAATACATCAATAAAAGAATGAGCACTAAAATAGATGAAATAGAATAAGGATCGTCACAGACGGAGCTATAAAATATAGTAATGTTTTGTACAATACTTTATTATAGCAAACTACCACAGGCGATAGCTAAATTATAACGTATACATATATTTGCGATCCTTAACTGCTCAATAATTCTTCTACGTCTATTTACATATTTTAACCAAGAAAGAGAAATAATGTGTTATAGCGCAGTCACTGGGGCATTACTATAGAAAATATATGATAATAAATGACCATATGCCTAGCTATAATATGTACATATCATAATTCCGTCTGTGAAGACCTTTAATATCTATCTCTCATGTACGCCCTGTTTCTATTTTTACATCCTTTTCTCGGTCGCATATGTTAAACAAAAACAGCAGAGACGTATTAATATGGCCTTAGATAAGATCTGCTGGAAGATATGAGAATGATGAATTTAGATTCCCTTCCAGTATACATCTTGAGACTATATAATATGTAGGTTGTATTCCTGTGTAGATATGGCGCAGAGAGCGTTGCTTAGAAAACGAAACATTGTTCATTTATAAATCGTTCCGTTACTAGTGGATCTGACTGTTGAACCTGGTTTTGTGGGTTCGAATCCCACGCTGTACAAACACTTGTATAATGAGCACAAGATTTTATCCTAGGTGTAGTATAAAATAAAATTAGTATGAGTTTAAATTTATAACTATATATTTACTGACTGCCTCGTTGGTCGAGTTGTTGCAAGCGCGACTGCCGATCGGGAGGTCCTGGGTGTAAATCCCGGGTCGGGTACTACTGGATTTTTCTAATTTAGAATTTCTAGTAATGACTCAATTATTTAAGTTCAATATAAATCTGTATTAATTTTTTTTTATAAATCTGTGATTCCGGATAGATAGTGTGAGGTCTGCCAACCGGGCCGGTGTGCCAGACTATGGCCTTAACCCTTTCAATATGAGAGGAGACCCATATTCCAACAGTAGAATGATAAATGGGTCGATTAATTATTGTTATTATAAATATAGATCGTGGTATTATCTTGTAAACTGACCTGTGCTAAATTCTTATTAAATTCATTCAATCTAAGTAATTAATGTCAAATATAAAATAAAAAAATAAACGAAACATGCATTCCGAATGTCCTAACATTGGAACAGAGAAGACTTATACGAGTACCTCCTTAGCAACTTTGCAGCTGAGTAGTGAGTGGATTAAGTTAGTACTTAACTTGTATCTGAGATATTTACAGCTTAACAGTGGCCGCGATAACATAATATAGCCTCTAAAATATCGCAATGCAAAAAAAAATTCGTTATTAATTTACCATACATAATAATTTCATACCATACAAAATAATTTCTCTTCAAAAATATTACGTTAATGACAAATATACAGATAATCGAATTTAATAACACTAATAATAATCAGTTGATCGAAATTATAATAATATACGTTGATAATATTAAAATTCAGATACCTATATCTTTTTTGTTTTATATGTTAAAAATAAACGTAAGGTAATTTTAATCAAATTGTTATATTCTTGAAAAATATATAAATGAATAAGATAAAGTGCCTTCAGACATCTCCATAAACGGCCATCTGTTGCCAAAGTAGCCAGACATCTGCTTTTGCATATCTAGACTTTTTTATATCCAGACATAACACAAATAACTCTGCTTGCGAAATTCAACGAAACCAAATACACCACCTCCAGCTCAGCAGCTAGGATCACTCACCACTGAGCCAAACACCGAGCTAATTAAAAAAATAATAATATCTACCTACAAATACCTATACTTACAAATCCAGATTAAAAAGAACACTATTTGTAAGTGTCTTCGAATCCCAGTCCAATCCAAACGAGGCGAGCCATCCCGAAAAAAATACGTGAGTTAAACCGATATATGTATGCATATAACCATGTCTATTCTATATTATTCTATCTCACGAGACATTTAATAATAACGTATTTATAATTCCTGTGTTGCATACATAATAACTACCATTGAATAAAAACACAACTTTTCTGTCTACCACCAAGGCGCCATATACAATCTCAGTGGACATCTAGGAGCTGGTTAGAAATATAATTTTCCCACGACGGCTAAGTGAAAAAAAAGCGTGCATCAAGACTAAGTACGAACAGTGTACGTGTATATTAATAACTTAGCTGAAACACGTTATACCAGTGGTCGCTAATCAGTTCAATATACAAAGCTTATGATAATAAAATTTATCACACTATAAGTTTATCGAACGGCCGATAAAGGGGCGGCTTAGCCATGTTTATGTTGTTCGGTAAACGTAACTGAGCATGTGGAGATAAGTTTTACTGTCCGCTTAATAAAAGCACGTACGAGTACGTCCAGTGGATGCGATGATGTAAAAGAAACGCGTAGTAAAACTCAGCGCAGTCGTAATTGGCAGTAATCAGTTTGAAGCCGAGACTTATGCTGTTATTTTATTTATTTATTTATAACGTTATTTGTTATTTTATATATGTATATTGTTATTTTATTTATTTATTGTAATATGTAGATTGGTATGGTATGGTTTGATTGGTATGGATTCTATGGTATTTTCTACCACCCCTGGTGATAGTTAGTGATGATAAAATCGGGGGTAGGTTACAATTATGACAATAATAAACTTACACTTTGCGTATATCGTCACTATGGAATAGGTATAGCCTATTCCTCTAGACATGTACCTAGACATGATACATGTAGATATTACCGAACGATAAATGCTTATTTATATATACAGAATATACCTAATAGACATATGTATCTAAGTGCGTATAATATACATCCTTGTTTATTTTTGTGTGTTTTTGCAGAAATACTAAAAGAGAAAAATAATACAAGAGTATTTTTTGCGATAATTCTCAATTAGATGCATAAATAATCCTAACATGCATATACATATTTCATTATTACAATGTGTAGAAGAAGCTATTAAAAATCAATATTAAAAAGAATAGTCAAAGTACGATTACAGATAATATAGCTGTCTAGCTCGCAAATGGTTTTGTAACAAAAAAAGCAAGTCGATCTAATCTCTGAGACACTGTACTACAAGTTACAACTAATGTATCCCTGATTACTGTAGAATAGTGTATCAAGCGGGTAACTCTAACAAACGGAAAGTTTATAATCGACTTAACATGCTAATGATTATTACGAATAAAAATAAACTATACTTGATGTAGTTGAAGGGCAAGGAAATGGCTTTTTGATGCCCTATTAGGTTACGGTGCTATATCATTCATTATCATTCCGTACGTACATGCTTAGAGGGACAAAAGAACAGCATTTTTAAGTCAACACATGAATTTATGCATTTCATTTTAATAATAACCTGCGGATATTACGAGATTTGGTATTGGTTAATTTTATATTCAGAACTCCAAAAAGCTAAATGTCTTATTACTTTAAAATTGGCATGATTGTTATCAAACAAATTTTATATAGGTGCACCTGCGCCCGCTCCAGCACCACCTGCTGACGCTGCAGCTCCTCCTCCAGCACAAGGTCGTTTTTCTGTGACAATATTGTTTCAAGGATTAAACACATGTTTGTTTAAAAGTCATGCTCCTCACCCTGTCACTTGTGTTTATAAAATAATCCACGTAGTTTAGCTACAGCGGTATTTTTTGTATATGTATGTAAATATTTCTCAACTTTTAAGATGTTAATAATGTATACTACAGTCTCGACATCTAGGCGTTAATGTCATAATTATCGTTTTTAAGTGGTAATTGGTGTCGTCATGTGTCTAACAATCATTAGTACATTTATTGTCGTTGTCCTTATGTTATTCTAAAGTAGAATTTTAACTACTTTTTACAAAAATCACTTGTGTTGCTTGATCCTATCTTCACTTTTAAAATAGTAGTGTCACCGGCGTGAATTCTTCGGTTCTTTAAGGAACCCTCTATAAACTTACAGGTTTAAATGCCCATTTGATCATAAGGGGCCCGAAACATTTAACTAAAATGTTTCGTGACATTTTGTCTTATTTTAAATGTTGAGCATACTTTTTTGCAGAGTACTATCATTACGTTTGTTTAACAATTATTAGAGGAAATGTTTATTAAAATCTAGTATTATTTATTAATGTGGGAACAGATGCGGCAACATTGTATTTGCCGCTCTTAAGGTTAAAGTACGTGTTAAAATTCAACAAGGACTTTATAGTGTTCCCAAGGAAATATCAAATTGCGATATTCCAGCACTACCTACCTCATAAGCTACTACGTAGCGTGCAATGGGCACACTACCCGATGGTTTTTTCTTGTGCGAAATTCTATAGTGTTGATAAACCTGAATCATCGTTACATTTGTAGTTAACAGTTCCTTGTTTCGTTATACTCTATGGCCAATTAATGACAAACAAAAGAACATACACTGTAGCCAATTACGGACAACAATTAGACAAGCGTACATGTATGTATATATTTTACCGTTGTAATAATTAATAGTAGCTTACATCAATGGTAAAATATATACTGTGCGGAGATAATTTATTAAGAAAATATATTTTTCTTTCCAAGACTCGGCTTTAAAATGTTAATTCTCGTGACCGTTTATTATATTCATTGTCAATAATGCCTGAGAGACGTTTTCCGAAAAATTCTATCTGGAGGTTCGATTTGAAAGTTGTTTCAAAAATATTTATGCCACGACTATATCAATATGACCTGGAATTGGCCATATGATGGACAACAATAACAGTTAAAATAATGTTGATGTTCTCGACAATGGGGCAAGCAATTGGTAATTGCTAATTTGATATTTTTATTATTTCCTTTTCATTATTTATATTATTTATTTTATTAAGATATTTCTTTGTACCATGAGCCAAATTCTTTACATTTAAAACTAAACTTAAAAAGGACAAGATTACAGCAATGGCGCCATACTCTACAGTTACTTATACAGTAATATGCCTATATAAAAACGTATGCCCAGAGCGTAAGCAGATTATAATTAAAAGAGTACAAATTGTGATAAGTATATTTTTATAGCTCCAGCACCAGCGCCTGCTCCAGAAGCTGCTCCAGCGCCTGCTCCAGCACCAGCTCCTGCAGAAGGTTCTGTTTCTAAATTCAGTTTGATAAATTTCCCGGTTTTTTTTTCCTTTATTGTTGATACTGCTGTCATAATTGCACTTAACGTCTACAATTTAAGTAAAACTTGTTTTCTCAGAAATGTTTTTAGTTAACTTAGTACAATGTGTAAACGATTGCCAATTATATTTATATCTTTCCGATATCCATTGCAGGTTCTGAAATCTTATCTGAGTATCTTAAAATAGTGTCAATATATGTAACATTGTATGATATTCACAGCACCCGCCCCCGCGCCCGCACCAGAGCCGGCGGCAGCGCCACCACCTGTTGAAGGTAATTCATGATTTAAAATATCTTTCAAATTTATTTGAATGTATGTGTCCCTTTAATAATTCGTTATTTCACTAATTTAATGTTTATTTCTAAATCATTGTACTCACATTATTTTGCAAAACTTGTCCCTAGTAAGTCTTCTCTCTATTTATAACAAACGTCTATATTTAGCACCAGTCCATAAAAGAAGGTCGTCGTTGGAATTCTTCTTTTAAATGATCAGATTTCAACGCTATAGAAACTGTGCCTTGCGTGGGCGATGCTAGCTCAGACAAAGACCTACGCTACTTCTCACGTAACCTAATGACGTATATTGTTCTATTATTGCGGGTTTTGCGTTGCATTGCGTTGCGCTGATAGATGGTTTTCGAACCCCTACACACGAGAAACGCTAGTGTAAATGGCTTCTAATACTTCATAAAGACTGGGTTCGTTAGTATGTACGTACTACTAACATTACTAACAAATGCAAAGTCAAAGACGGCATTAGAAAGTTCTATTGAAAATGTAATTTGTGTGTGCCAATAGCGTCATGATTTAAAAAGAAGAACAGTCTTCATTTAATAGGCAATTTTGTTTAAAATTTGTTCATACTGATTTTATCAGCTGGATTATAAATATTTTACGAAATTCTTAGCGGGAATCAGACAGAAAATTTCCGATTATTAAAGAATAATGAGAATATAAATTTATATTTGATATAGTGGAGTATTCTTTGTGTCAATTCATCAATTTCGCTGTCAGAATTTCTAGCGGATAACATTTTCCAATTAATATTTTTTGTATCCGGCTGCTACAACTGTGACGTTGGCAGTCAACAGTCGGTCGTTTTTCGGTCGTTATTCACCCCTCATCACGTTGGTGACTCGCCAATTGTGTAATCATGCCAAGTTCACTGTAATAAATCATTTGTTTCTAACAGTCACATTGTTTGAAAAATTGTTTAAAAACTCGCTATATAGTTAAACTAATATTGTGAAAAGTACAAGGGAAATTATGTATAGGTATACTATAGAAGGTATACTATCCTTGAAATGAATTAACCGTCGCGTCGGTAAGCTTGGCTGTCCGTATAACTCAGGCATTATGTTCGGATGGAAATGACAAATTGTTCTTTGTTAGTTCATTAGCCTCATTAATGTGTAAAAGTTAGGCTTTTAATACGACACAATACGCAACGATACTGAATTTGGGTATGTTCTTTACAGCATCGGCGTAAAATTTTAGCACAGCGTTATTAGCGGCCATCGTCAGCGACACAATTACAGAACTATGAAGTTAATCGTAAAGCAGTCTTCGGTAAAGTTACTATATAATTTTTTATAGATTTTAATATCATTTTAATAACATTTGTTAATTTTGTACTAAGAAATAAATTTTTAATTATATTGAAAATTTGTTTTATTTTAACCCAAACAATATTAATGTTTCTTTTATATTTAAACGAAAGAAAACTGCCTTCATACAACCATGTTAAACACTGACTGCCTCGTTGGTCGAGTGATTGCAAGCGCGACTGCCGATCGGGAGGTCCTGTGTTCAAATCCCGGGTCGAATACTATTGGATTTTTCTAATGTAGAATTTCTAATAGTGACTCGGACTCAGGTTCTGTGGCCAGTGTATGGCAATAGGCTCACCAACTATTCCATGGGACGTAAACGTAACTGGTGTACTACATCCCTCTGCCTGACCCTTCGGAGATTACAGGCGTGATGTTACATGTTGAACATTATATTTATAGTAGCGACAAAATATTATTTATAATTATGGCACGTTGTGTTTGCTTAGCAAATTTCATTCCATATTCTTAGGTTACCATGGCTACGCTAGCATGAATATTTATAAATCGACAGGTTCTTTACTACAACCATAGTATAGAAGGATCTTAAATAAATAATTAACCTTTTCAACCCTTCTGACCCAGTAATAAAGCTTTCCAGACCATATTAGGATTCGAATTGTATAATTAACTGAAAGACACTTATATGAATATTAATTAGAAGATGTCATTTATGGTATATATAGTAAACTGTTATAGTTATAATTATTTACTACTTAAAGATAAAAGTTTATGATTCATATGTGTGTTCATATTTCTAGTATAGAAACGGCCCGTCTATCGGAATCAGGGGCGTATGGCCACGCTCTACCACGCTGAACAAGTGCTTCTTATTATAGCTCATAGGTATGTTTCGGATATTTTATTAGGGCGGAAAACAATAAAAATATTTATGTTTTACGTAGCATGAAAATCCATTCGATTATTTCTATAGCAATTATCGGAAATAGCTTCGTATGGCTTACAGGCCAGGGGTCAGGTTTAAATTGTTTATAAATTAGGCTGAGTCAGGATAAGCGCAGGGCCTAGCCGCCCTTCTAAGCCTACCGTTATTACTCCGTTATTACGAGAGAATCCCAAAACTCTTTAGACTAAAATACCAACGTACAATATTTCTTCACCGTACAATGCAATGTGGAACGGAGTGTCATTAATGGGTAATTCGAAGAGGTTTGTGGAGCAAATTTTCTAGGGATGTTTTGTATAATGACGCCCCTCGTATTACATATATATGTACATAGGTAGCTTAAATTAACACGGATTGGAGTGCGAGTAGGGCTACAAAATGTGTTCCATTTGTTTTTGTCTGAAGCAATTTCGGCTCGGTTTGATACTGAACTAACGAGTTTGTGTATTACTTGTTGCAAGTGTACATATTTATTATGAGATATATATTAAAATATAACAATAGAATAAAAATATAATTTAAGCCATAGAATTATTAAAGTGCTTGGACACGAAGGTATTTGAATATCATAAGTACCAATTTCGAGAATATTATATGTATAAGAGGTTTTATATGAATACCTATAACATGTCACTTCTTACAATTCAATTATTTCACTTCTTTCAAAACAATCGTTTTACTTTT
>DWMF01000371.1:0-15260 GCA_018244815.1 Parelbella polyzona | reverse complement strand
TTACTATACATTTACATTCTCTTCTACCTGACGGTTGCCTGGGAGAGATCGCTCTGATAGCGATAAGGTCGCCTTTTGTATACCTAGCATTAAGCAATTTTTATTTTTATACTTGTTTTTTCACACCAGTGTAAAAATAAAGGGTATAAATAAATAAGCGAGAGTTTACAGAACTAGCCGGTCCATTAACACCACACATTGTTTACTTAGCTGGATTTGCGTTGTCATACACAAAACAAACTATTATTGGTTTTTACAAACTTATATATTCTCGTAATAGCTTGGAGTCTGGATCTGTGCTCCATTGTGGGATGGAAACGCAACTGGTGAAAACTAGGAGCGTACTAAATTCCTCTACCTACACATTCGGAGATTACAGACGTGAGGTTACGCTATGTACGGGCATAATAAAGGACTAAACACCAAAAAATACAGAATAAACAGGTTTTTACTACTCCGGTCGCGAGGTAAGAATACGTCGTGTTAAAGAGCTGAGATTGAAAAAACATTCAGTTTAAAGATCACAGCGTTTTCGGAAAAGAACACACGATTCAATTGCGTTTGTCGTTCGTTCAAATCCTTTCAGCCGGAGGTTTCTGCGGTTTGTTTATTACTACGTAGGCTTTTGCACAGGAACAATTTTACCATACCTATTGTCTTTTATATATCTTACATTAGACTGGTCAAAGAGCTCTTTGTAAAAAGTGAAAAATTACATTATATTGTTCTACGTATTTTAAATTAATAATCTTAAAACAACATACTCAGTGCACACTTATACTTTCGTAAGACACCTTCATGTTTCGCAGCTACATACTTTCGTAAGACACCTTCATGTACAATGTTCGAGGTGATTCTACGAACTGCAGGTATGATATATTGCGTATATAAGAAAACGATTAGGTATGGCGACATGCGATATTACTCGTCAATCTTATTAGTTATGCCGACCATCGTGATCCTCTCATTCGTCACATGTCTGCGCAAAACGGATTGCATTGAGCACTGGTAGAAACCGAGCATTACTTAAACATTGGCGTGCTTATTTAACTCTATAATCCGCTTATGTCACACATTTACATAGTAGGCAGTTTGCTCGGCGTAAGTTGATTTAACATGCCACTGAACCCGTCAGGGCTACATAAGTGACGCTTGTAACGAGCTAGTTCAGCGTGTTTTCCCGACATATGAGCTTTGTTCACGAGGAAAATGTAAGAAAACAAAGCTAGCAATGTCTTACAGAACTAAGATAAAACAAAGCCAGTTGAAGCACTATTTAGATTATCACTGTATTTGAAGATATTAAAGAAGATTGTCTAAAGGGTGAGGAATCGTATATACCTACAATATATAACGACGAGTGCAGTAGTTATATGTATATAGACAGAGCATGATGAAACACGTAGATTTTTATAGAAATTATCTTTTAAAAGATTGATTAAAAATTATATCAATAATAATCGTTCACATTTGTCATAATCAAACTAAACATCCAACATCACTTAACACCATCCAATGCTAAACGTTATCAAAGTCAAAAGCCATCGACATGCAGCTGAAAAGATCAAGAGAATAACAAAACATCAACAGCGGAACACTTATTACGAGTCACAAATACAAAAGACAAAAGGCTAGGGGCCAAACACTCGAATCTGAAATCGAACACAGAAACTCCCTCCGTTGCTCTCGTAAAATTCATAATTACAGAAAGTATATAAAAAAATAAAGTAGAAAAACCAAGCGAGAAAACCTAAAGCACTTTTAAGTAATAATCAACATGAAAGGGTGGCAGTTAGCCAAGTAACAGTCATATGTGACCTTAAAACCGAGTTTATTACTGAAATGCCATATTGGGTTTGACAGAAATAGTATTTCAAGAAAATCTATTACTTAATATCGTTCCGCTCTTAAAAAGTAAGAAAATATTTATGTTGAAAAAATACGCCCCTAATAATATTAAATAAGTTTTAGAACGTAGAAATTATTTAATAAATAGCTTTAGACAGGCACAGTATGTTTCCAGAACATCCATTCAATTCGGGTTAATCAAATTGTGAAAGGATGGCATATATGGAAACAAGATTTGTATTTCATTCGCCTGTAAATATCTCGGAAATAGTTAGCAATTACCAAATAAATCAATCACATAATTCAGATCGACATGGCTACGATTTTTTAAAGAAAGTGTGTCAATATTAGTCGTAAGTAAATTAGTATTGTGTTTATTATATTATAATACCACTTCTGCATAACGTCACAAAACACTACAATGATTGTGTTGGTTGTTTCTTTACAACAGACAACCAAATCGCCCTAATGATCATCATTCTGTACTCCAATCGTCCTCATCTTACGCATTATCCATATACAGTTAACAACCGGTTCCTACAGCGGTTGCGCAACCACTCGACTGTCGCGAATTAGGAACGCAGTAATTATATTTAACTGATGGTTGCGACAATTTACTCTAGACTGACGGACTTCCTTATGAGTTTGTCAACCGGTCATTTACGCGCAGATAGCTAGTAGAGTAATAGGTACAATGCAAATGTTGATTAGCTCCCTAATTAATAAGAGTGATCAAGAATGTGAAATATTTTTAGTATTAAGGCATCGAATACCACAATCATTAACAGTTTATAATGTTGAAAAAATTAAAACTGATACCAACAAAAGCGTTTCTCCGACAAAAACTGATACATTTTAAAACGGTTTTAGAATTTGTTCCCAAATACATATTATTTTTGAGCATTGCTTTTATAACAAAATCTTCCCACAGTAAAACAAATCTGGAATTTAAAATTAAAACTCTGGATATCACTCTCAGAGGCATTAATACCGTTTGTTTCCATATTAATGTTAATAATGTGGTCAGCCATAGCTGATTTCTCTAGGAAAGCCGCAGAGTTTCCAACCAGAATGTTCTACAATTCCGCACTAAATTGCGCAATGTACCTCTCACATTTACACGTGTGTCACTTAACGACCTATGGCGACATTCATGTCCAGGCAAGTTTCTAAGCGATATGTTCACTTGTTTAGTTGATCATGAAGTATGAACAGTATTGCAGAGATAGATATATTAAATTAGATTTCTTTATTAAGACGATATGGTATAGAGTTATTGCGGCGGGAATAGAGAAGTACGCTGTTTCTAGCAAAATATTTTACGATTCTTTCGAAGGATTGCCCTCTCCCTATTCTCCTCGGAATAGCGACCTTTTCTTCACATCAATTTATGAAGATACTTCAATTAGATTTCGTCCAACGTATAAAAAATATGGTATGGTTCCGAGATGTAATTATCCAATACATTATTTTGAAAAATATTAAGCGTGTCTAGGGTAACTACAAGAAGAATATGCTATTGGAAGCAAATTCTATTACCACGTGGAAGCAATTTTTACCAGAATATATAATTCATAAAAAAATCGTTTTTACTTTAATAGTAGTGAAATCATTAAATGAAAACAAGGTTAGGGGCCTAATTAAGAGGAGATTTACTTCGTATACAGCCCTTAGTGTACAGTTTATTAAGACAGCAAGACCGTGACCAACTTATCCAACAACCGCAGCTCATACGCTATTAGCCATAAACGGTATAGCGTCGTTTTACGGGTTTTTTATGGCCATATAAAACAATCTAACGTTCCCATGCCTCCATCTACACCACTACTTAGTGCTGGCTTAGCATTTGTATGCTTCTATCGCCTCTAGATATTTACATCAGAAGCAATACTTGAGCAAATTAGGTTCTAATGCCAGTTCTTAAAATTTTTTGAAAGTAGATAAATATATGGATATAATGCGTAAAGTTGATTTAAAATTGTGGTCAAAGTTATGTTACCTATAAGTTAATTCTATTTCCAATTATGTTTCTTAAATTTTTTTTATCTATATAAACTAAGTAACATGAATGTGAACACCACGGGTAATTTGAACACCAGGATAGAAAAGCCAAAGACAAGCATTTATACAACAGACACAGCTATTAAGCGGTAACAAAACCTAGTCAACATAATCTCTTTAATTTCAAGAACAGAGCGCGGGAGGACTTGTTACACAAAATATAAACACGTTCTGTTCTATGAGAAGGATTATTTCATCATCATCTTCATCAGCCTATCTCAGTCCCCTGCTGGACATAGGCCTCCCTGAATAAGCGTCATCGTGCCCGATCCTCAGCTTGAGGATTTTTTAATAAATGAAAAAAGGAAAATCATACAAATGAAACGATAACCAAGGAAACCATCTAGTTATGGTATTTTACATGACACCAAATGAGTATTAACAGTTATATACACAGTAAATTAAAGTTCTGGGCAATTCATTGCCAAAATTTTTGATAATTTCGTTACAAACGGTGAAATAAAAGTTATGTAAACAAAAATTATTATTTATCTGTCACTGATCAGTGTCATTAATGAAACCTTAACACCTCGAAACAAAATAATTATTAATGCTTCTAACGGTGGCGATTAATCTACTATGTTGTAAGATTGCTTCATCGGAATTGCTATGTACAGTGATGTTTTATTAAGAATCAGAACCGTACTGCGTTTCACAATAGTACGGGTCTAGGTAAGAGTTTGATAGGCATTGCACGTTATATATTATATTTAATATATCTGTTGTAGATACAATTACAAATCCTAAATACGTGATCTTCATCGTATTTAAGCGATAAAGATTTAGTTAATAAATCTCTTATCTGTCCTAATCTTAAAAAAATCAGCTTATGTTCACCAAAATTTTCTCAAGCTTTCTATTTATCAGGAAATATAATCTTATCTTCTGTTGCATTATAATTGAGTTGAAATTTTATAAAGACCGATAAAACCTTATCTGTATTTTGTACTACTATCGTTTGAACTGCTGAACTGTGATTTAGTGCTGAGTTTTTTTAATTCGAATCACGTTTATGGCAGACGTGCTGATTGTTGCTCTTAAATAAAAAAAAACTCATGGCATACAGTCAATATTTTTTGCTACCCAGGCCGACTTTAGCAGTTCCCTTAAGTTACCAACGTATGTCCCTTATGTTGAGTATTATCGTGATACTTCGGAAATCGCACGTCGATCTCTCTCTTAGTATGGGCACTGAAGGCACGCATCCCGCATAGCAATGAAACAGCAAGAAAAGAGAATTGAAATTAATAGTGTACTCGTGTTACTCAAATGTGGAATAATTTATCTGGAAAATATTAGGTAAATGAAAAACATTATACACGCTAGTACAAGTAAGTATAACAGCTGCATAATATGTAAAGCCCCATCCATATTTAAATGAAAAACCATTAAAAAATTCGACAAAATGTTTTCTAAAAAATAATAAACGGTACCTTATTTTCTGTAGCACTTAAACGTTAATAAATAATCTACGGAGCTGAGACAGTGGCGCTTTCCATTAAACACGGCGCAGACATACCCGTACCTACTCCTAAAGTAATTCTACTTTAGCAAAGTTATTTCAAAAAATATTTTAAGGATTAAAAACAGTTAGTTATTTAAACTAAGTCAATAGTTAAAGATCAAATTTTACACGTTTCTATGTTGGCCTAAATGTCAACGAAACGGGCAGCAGGCAGTAGGTGACCTATAGCTAGAGATTGATGGCACGATCTCTCTCGCACTGGATAAGGAGCCTAGGACATGTAAGTAGTGCGCACTTGCAACTAAGTAAGGAATGAATGATTAGTGTTATTAGAGAAATTAACTTTAACATGTATCATGACGAGGATATTAACTTCGACAATAATAAAAGTCAGAGTATTATTACGGCAAATTTAATTTACATTTTCACGGCCATTTAACGCTTTTACATAAAAAAGCAGGAAGTGTGAACCTTGGCAACTTTTCGGCAACCTAGATAAGGACAATATTTCATCCAGCAGTCAGAACATAAAAGAGAAGCAAGAACAGCGTTTTTAAAACTCACTTTTGTTAAATGTTACAGTCTACAGAAACAATCTTTCGTGAGTTCTAGACATTGATTACAGTAACTTTTTATATAATCAATAACAAGTAACAAATATACACAATGTGTAAGTTACACTCAAATAAAAAATACAACATACACAAGCAAAGAAAGCTTTGTATAAAAAACGAATTCACATTAAATCTAATGCACTTCCTGAGCTGAGATATACCAAATATAAAATATTTAAACTCAAAGCACGAACCAGCACTTCACAAAAGAGCGAAAACAAGCATAATTTACCAAAAGCTGTAAAAATAATCAAAAACAACCCCCACATTAATCTCTGCTTCTCATCAGACGTGTGTAAAATATTCATGGTACCACAGACTAATAAATCTCATAACTTTGCACATCTGCTTGCAGTGGCTTAGTGGAATCAGAAATTAGCTGCCCCTATTCAACTAGACCGTTTACTTTGAGAGAACGGTTTGCGCTTACACACTAATACACTTATTAAATTTTATGACCAACAGTAGGTATACAGAAAAGACAGTAGCACCCACACACACGATAACGATTATTGTTATTACAATTATATGAACACGTTACGTACTTCTCGGGTTAAGCAGAATGCCCATAGTGACAAGTTTTCTAATATGCGTCTTCTGCAAAAAAAAAATACTTTTATATCATACCCTGAACTTCCTATACACGAGTCTACGTAGTTTTATTGTGGAGTATAAACGAACCTCCTCTAGTGCAAACTTTGACGTAGAGCTGCACATTCTGTTAAGTCTAATAATGCCACCTTCTCAACAAGTCGCGAAAAGAAAAGTTCAACTTTGCCTACAGTTAAATTATGTTTTAATATTGCTTTACAAAAAATAAAGATAGACGGTTTCAAAATTTGTAGAGTTATTTATGTATGTACGTACTAGGCAAGGTTTGGATTACACATATAATTAAAGGCGTACCTATGGCTTAAACAGGAATCAGGCTTAAATTGGACATTTAGAATAGGACAATTTTCCAATCCACATAGTACCTGTTAGAAACTTGTCCTATTGTATCCCACAAAAGCAGATATATTGGTAACACTAGTCCAGACCGGGTGCATTACTCCAGACATACGGCGTCTGCCGCTTTAGACATTGTGCAGAACACGTGAATGGAAATAGTATGTAAATATAGATGACCTAAGAGGGCTACATAAGAATAAACCTCGTCATGTTAATGATAATAACATGATTTAATTTCGGTAGAGCATGAACCGTTGATTTTTCAATAAAAACAACAAGTAAAGATAGTGTAAAACCCAATCAAAAATTTCAATTAAGTATTTCAGAGTATTTGTAGGTCTGGGTAGCACTATGAATAGCATTATGTAGGGTGCAGAAGGAAAACATCGTAATTTTTTTGTTTTGGAACAAGAAATGCACGATTCCAAAGCGACACATTTGTAAATATTTAAGCCTTAAGTAAAACTTCTACTGGAACAAAACTTGTTTTTAAGGGTTTAAGATTCATAAATATTATAGAGCTAGACGCACGATTCACGCATTTTTCATTGTGTGGGCACTTATGACCTATACATGTCCAAAAGTAAATGTCACTAACTGTAATGGCGCTATGAAGAAAAACATCAGAATTCTATACAATATTTTTTAAGTTTATCAGTAAATTTTGGTCAGCGTTGTGGACTAAGGCGTTGAGCACACTCTGAAAAAGTCCTCTTGAATCGTGCAAAGGTAAATAATGATAAAAGTCGAAATTAGATTTAGGTACAATAAATATTTTTATATTTGTACCTATATCGTATGTACGTTTTCTTTGGTATATGAAGACAAACGGGAACTACTGCTTGATATCTTGCCAGAGATAATCAGCTACGTTTAATCGATATTTCTCCTGTTTGTTGTAATAAGCTTAAAAATAAAAATGTATCGGGAAACAATGCTGGCGAAACCGATCTTTTTTTCATTACCTACCTTTATTCAACATATCCATTCAATATAATTTTAGCATGCGTCCAAGAACAAATTTTGAAATTTGGTTGCTTTGTCATGTAAATAAAATAATGGAACTACTTTGGTAAAAGTATGTCAGAATGCGAACATTTCTATAGTTTGAATGATAGTTTAAAGAATAAAATACACTAACATTACTAAAAGCAAATATTTTTTGTGAATGTCTTTTGTCATCATTAGTGGAAGGTTTTCCAAATGCCACAACCTTTTAGATCGCACGTCGCCGATGACCTTTGTGAGAATATTTCTATTACCTAAAGGCCATTCTGTCCGCGGAAGGAATAGTTAGTCATCTTTACAATTTTAAACACAGTTATGTATGTATTTAGAATATTTTATTCCATTTCATGATCGACTTCTTCAGCTGTCGTATTTCTGTAGGCCTGTTTTTTACGTAGTACCGATTAATGCTCAGCCGATGTCATAGTAAATTTCATAGTCATATTCCGATTTACAAAACTTCTGTGCACAAACAAAACCATTAATTTTTTCAACGTAATTTTAAATCGAGAATCTACCCATAAGTAAACATTTTAGAAAAACCTTGAACCTGGTATTGCTTGAATTGTGCTCAAGCATTCAAAGTACCATTCGAAAAAAACACTAAATCTTCGTCCGCGAAACCAGCAGAGCGTATTTGGCCAAGATCAGGTGAATCTTTGTGAATACAAATCTATGAATATAGAGTGTAGTAGTCTTAATGTGTCCGCTCCAGATTTACAAGTGTCCGCTTCGAATAGACGTGATCTTATTTATTCCCCACAAAGTAGGACATTTATTTCGCGACATCAGAAGCATCGAGGGTGGTTCTATATTTAGAACGCCGACGGCGATACCAGTCCTGAAACCGGTTGCCAGCCAGCCACACCCACCGAGCTCAAAAGACATCTTGACGACGATATAATCATACATTTAGAAAGATTATTTCCCCTTATTTAGCTATAATTTTCTCATATAGTAATTTTCATGTTCGCATGGAGTACCTACTGTAAAGGTTTATGTAGTTACGAAAATTATCAAAATAAGCTACACTGAACTCCAAAATATGAGATGGTGATAGGCATGGATACAGATATAGCAATAAGAGAGCAGGAAGTCTTAAAATTATCGTTCAACTATGCCAATGATGAAGATGCACCTAAGACGGAAGATGTAGTATTATTAAAGCCAAAGTTCGTCCAAACGGATGTAAACAAAATGAAGACATCTCGGTTCGGTGACTGTCGCGAACTGCACGGACAGGTTTCCAACTGTAGGCGCTCCAAATGTGTTCGACCCTCGTATTATTTCTTTATCGATGTTATTCTAATTTTCCTGTACATGTCTTAATCATCCAGTTTGATAAACGACAGTTGTAGTCGCGGTTCAGAACTAAACGCGATTTATTTTAAATAAATTTCTTTTCGTTGTCCTCTACATATACAAATATAAATATATAGACAGTGCAGAGTGGACTGGTACCACAGCAGCATATTGGCGGCTTGTTTTATGGATATCCCAATAAGCGAATTTTTGACATGAATAACAAATTCTTTAGATATACTGTCCATATAGACATGCAAAAACACAAAATTGGGACTTCATACCTTTAATTTTTTTTATGACTCTAAAATCTTACTTATTTCCTTTACTCTTTTATTACGCATATTCTTCTCCTAATATGTTAATTATATATATATTTTTTATTTTAGAGATAAAACATAGCACAGCCATCTCTTAAGTGGCAAATGAGTGCTTTACCCCTAAGAGAGTGTTACAAGACCTCATGTGTTGTCATACATATATGTTTCTGTTTGCCTACCATATAATTCAACACAGAATAACAGTGTAAGCATAGCTGCTTGGTGATGCAAATAATTGTATGGCTGATGCTTCATCACATGACTGTAAAAAGGAGTTCTAGCTATATTAACAAATATTAAGGAAGTGTAGAGGTTTTTTTTTATTAATGAATCTATGCAATGCATCTCTACTGCACCTTGAGCAATAACAATACTCTCTTCACAAGTAACCAGGGGTTCCCTCATATCATATGGTGGTTGCATGTATTCATATGATTACTAAGGATCAATGATCTGTTTGCCAAATGTACCTTTGAAATATCTACAATCAACCCTCCAATATTGCAGTAAGAACAGTTTTTCCAAGTTACTACTATCAGTAGCTAATCAAAATGCTAAACACTGAGAGAGTGACAGGGTCATATCCATTGTGAACTCATGTTTAAAAGAGTATCATCATATCAGATTCACGGAGACCTTAACTAGTTCTGTTATGGAATTATACTGATGTCACTGAATAAATCATAGAACCTAACATCACAATGATATCTTCCTAAAGGGACAGGCAGAGGAATGTAATATTATCATTAGTGATGTTATATATTTCATGAAGTTAGAGATAAGCCTATTGTCACACCTCAGACACTAATTCAGACCCTATGATACACCTGGGAAATTCAAGCTAGAAAAACCCAACAGAACTGAGAAAAACCCAATACACTGGGTGCAACACAATTGTATTCTGAAATATCTGAATATACCTATAATAATACACATATTTTGTTGTTAAAAGTGCTATTCTATAACATTAGCAAATAACATGGATTTTTATATTTAAAAACCTCTCCAAGCATATTATTATAAAATAGATGCAGGTATTATTGCTTAAAATACTAGTTTAGCAAATTTATATTCCTGCAAATTTACATACACTTAAAACTTGATTGCTATTGTTAGCAAATGCATATAAATTACAATTCACTTCATGCTAGGTGGCCACTGTAGCCTATAGACATCTGTGAGCTATATCAATTGAACTAAATGAGACTTAATTAGTTCTACTTGCATATAAGAGCAATAATACTAGAATAGTGAGTATTAAAGATGATATCTCAGTATGTTTTTAATAACGTATTTTAAATCAAAATACTCAAAGGCAAGGTTTGTTGCTTTGCTGTAGTATAGGCATTTGTGGAGCCACCACAATATCAGTTCCAGAAGATTGTATATTTTAAATTAATAATTAACATAAGTCTTATTAAGTCCGACTTCAATATTGCTCTTAAAAATGATCAGACTTATGCAACCAAGAAATAAAAAAATTGTAAACAATTCTCGTAAAATGAAGAGACTAATGTGTACTATACATACAAAATTTATAAAATACTAGTCATACCAATTATACTTTCCTTTATGGTCATTACTTAGAATTTATTTAAATATTTATTTAAATATTTAAATATGTAATTTAAACATACCGTCATGCTTGGAACGAAAAATTTATAATTATACAGAATAGCATAGGAATTTTAAAAATAAAACGCATAGTAATTACAATAGTATACAAATAATACTCACCTTTAGCGACATTTTCAATTACTATCGATTTTGCTTTTCACTGCACGTGCAAAACAATCATAATTCGGTTTATACCACGGTTATTTTCAAAGAAAATTCATTATATTATGTTAAACACTAATTGTAAAAGACACAGATTACGTAACGGTATATTTACGCAATGTTTAATTTAAAATTGTCCTGTAAAATTATTGTCGTGTTTCGATAGACGGCTTAGCGTGATTTTATTTTATTTTAAAACAGAACACGTCCGCCACCATTCGAGCTCGATCTATTAATTTTTCCCTCGCTTGTTGTGAGCGATTTGACGGAACCAGAATTTAGTGTTGCTATTTAAAAAAATATTTTATAAACTCAGAATGATAAAAAACATTATGGAATTTATGTTCACATTTTTTAAGTTAAAGTCAATTTAAAAATAAATATGCCTAAGTTCTTAAAGTTATTATTATTATGGTTTCTCATATATTCCGTCCAATATTAAGCCAGTACTTAACATTAGATTTTAATACATATTACGAGGGAAGTATTACATTTTATAACATCAAATTCTATCTGGTACAATAATCAATTCACACATCAAACACATTTATTATTATTTACTTAAGTTTTATCTTACATAGAGATATCATTTTAGTATTAGTCGTAGAAGACGTTGACATTTATGTACAACAGATGTCATTGTTCATATATTATAACTACTATTGCATTGTTAAATCATTTTAATTATTTCTGCTTCAACACAATGTAGGTATTAGCAATAAGTACATAATTATCAATAGTTCTTTTGGTTACAAATTCATATTATCCGTTAATGTATCTTTTACGCCTTTCATTAAATGTGTTTTGACTGCTTCTGCAGCAGATTTCACATCGTATTTGTCAGTGTGAATTGATATGTAATGATTTTTTAATTCCGTGGCCATATTCGTTTCATAATCACATGAGCGACAACGATAAAGGCAGAGCCCAGTATGTCGACCGAACACATGTTTGCGAAGATTTTCCTGAAAGTAATGAAAAAAATAAAAAATAAGAGAAAATTATCTAGTAATAAAATTAGTTTTGTAACAATGCTCACTAGACTTCCACAGGTGAACTCGCAATGGGGGCAACAATATGGCTTCAATCCCTTATGGCAGACAAGGTGCCTCTTTAAATGACTAGCCTGATCTGTTTTAAACTGGCATATCGGACATTTGTGCAGTTTGAGACGTTCCCCATGAGTACGAAGATGTCTGAAATACGTTATAATCATAAAATCATATTGACCCTCAATCACTTTAATTGTAAATAAGCGCCATCTAGTGGATAATGTAAACTAGATGTTGATCTCTGTCTCTGATTGTTGAACTCTGTATGCTCTGATTTTTGGCCCACGTAATGCTATAACCGAAGTACAGATGGCACTTATTTATTATTTATGGTATTTATTAATACGCTCTTTCTATAAAAGAACAGTGACGTATATATAGCATTAACATATTTTTATATGAATATTACCTGACAACGCTTTCGGGTGTAGTCCCAACATATGTGCACTCTTCATAAGGACAACTGTTCTCATTCTTGCTGCAAATTTTGCAAAATTGATTTGAGGAAGTTCTGAAATCGTTAATGTGGCAGGTTAATACCTAGCAGTGAACGATCGACATAAAATACAAAGACCGAAAAGCGGTTTTTCTATACCTTAATAATAATTACATAAAGATGCATTTAGATCAATCAGTTATTTAATATTACGCATACATGTTTTAAAGTTTTAAAAGATTACAGTAGGTAGGTACCTACTTCGCATTAAACCCTATGTATATTTTAGACTAATTTTCGCGGTCAAACAGATATATTTGTATTAGTTACTTTCGGCATGAAGTGTTTTTAGATGGATATATTAGTACACGAAGGGTCATGATTTCGTCCTAAGCATTTATAGCATTGCGCCTGCAAATTATCAAGGTTATATCAGTCAATTTGGCAGAAACCCATGACTGCGTCGGGGCATAAGGAGGGCTGGGCAATCACGTACCTACCTATTTAATAAATATTTGTATCATTGTATAAACTTCGTTATGTAGGTATAACAAACATCTTGTTGAAAGGTAAAATATCGCAGTTACATAGGTATTTAAACCCTAACGGTGTGAACTTCCGCTATTGATCTGTACAAAACAACAGGTCGGTTTTAATATAGGTAATAAAGCACAAAACGAAACTTGTTTATTAGCACAATATGATAGCCCCGTGTTCAACAGAAGGTAGCTAGAGATCTAAATTAGCTAGGAACCGTTCAATCAGCTAGGAATTTCTATGAAACGGCATATTCTGAAATATTTTTATTTATTTATTCTTTATTGCGACACCTATACATCTAGGTATATAACAAAAGGCGGACTTAATGCCTAAGTATGTACCTACCTAGAAATTATGTGTCCTGCAGCTGAGAACGACTTTCAAAAGTATTTTTATTTAGAACGTCTTTTTATGACGTTCTCAAATTACATAGTCTTTTTAAGATGACTCATACTTTCCTCGCTAGCTTGAACTGTAATAATAGTCTTAGATTTATGACACATAAATTCAACGTGCATGTGAGAAATCACACTAAAACTAGCTCATACCCGCGACTAATTTAATAAACAAGTCAAAAATACTGATGCAGGACATTTAATTTCATGGGACCATTTGTTATGTATAAAAAGAGTTAAAGGAGCAATTTCAGTCTCAAAACGCCGCTAACGAGCTTTGACATCGAGAGCAAATTATGAACAGGAAAGCAAGAAAGGCATTGTTATTATCATTAATATAAATGCAGTTAATATTATCTGCCTTATTGTCTGTATCAACCTTATTCGAAGTTGGTCAACAACGGTTATTTTTTTCTGAAATCTGAGAAGATCGTTTCTAGTATAATATGTTCAAGAGCAGCGGCTACAATACTCTTGTCAGCAAAAAGTTGTTTTTATAGTAATTACTTTACGTTAGGAAGTGGTGGGGCTTTAGTTAACCTTTGAAGGTATTCCCTCCGATAAAAGAAGGTATTTTTTATTTTAGGTCAATTTCGTTTTTTTTTGTAACGGACTTGTTATATTATTACAATGTTTGGAGTTTCTAAGGATTATATCATACTGCATTGTCAAAATCGGTATTTAACAATAAACTTATAATTTCGTTACGTATTTATATCTTGAAATGTCGTGACAGGCTATTCATAAGTGGAATGCGACAAAATTAATGTGTCGCTGGATGATTGGCCGCTGGCCGAGACAATTAATATATTAAAAAAAATTGCAAATGACAAAATAAGATAAAATGAAAAATCGTTAACATGTAAGCGAGCGCGTGTCACGTGCCCAGTTGACATCCCTATATCGGTGTTGACGCCATATTTTTACATTCAAATTAAAATAATATTTCTGCATTATATATTCTGAGTTTATGAATAGTATTGTCCGTGTAACCGAAACGGTTTTCGTGTTGTTTTTTAGATATATATGGTATAATATCATCCATACCATAAATATTTTTTAATATAACTTATCTATATGTTAATACGTGAAGCAAAAACTTTGTACCCCTTTTAATAAAAATTGCCCTGACGGAGTAACATGACATATGGCACACCTATAGTTTATATAGAGAAGGAGTGCAGAATACTAATATTTTTTTTTAATAATGCATAAAAAATACATTAACTCAATATTTAAAAAAAAAATTACACACACTACCAAGCGTTTGACACAGACAAGCATACCTATAACGCTCATTTTTATATGGTTAAAATGTGTGGTCCAGTTGAGAATAGATTATTACTGTTTGTGTTTAATATTTTGTGTATTACAGGTACATCAAATTAAATGAAATAAACAACATATTATTTATGTTTCCACTGTTAATGTCAGACATGTGATGGATTGTTGTCAATAAGTAGCACAGAGGAACTATCTATACCTATAG
>DWMF01000370.1:0-15266 GCA_018244815.1 Parelbella polyzona | reverse complement strand
ATGGCAAAGAGTATTTATATTAAATACATTTTCAGATGTCCAGATTGGCAGTTTCCGCCCGAGAGAGCGTCTCCACCGAGAGACTTGCTCACCATGCGAGGGAAAAGGTCGTATTTATACCTGCCGTACGTCTCATTCCGTAGGTTAAGATCTGTTGAACCTAGAGTTATTGGTGTTTAATGTTAAATGTTATTGTTTCACACATGTTATGGTGCTATGAAAAGCTTTAAATATATGGAATTAGATAAGCATTTGTATAATTTCATTTATATAACCCTGTAAATATACATATATATTTATTAGGATACACTGAAGGAGAATGCTCGGTTTTTTTTGAAAACGAAAAGAATATCAAATAGATCTTTGCATTATGACCTAGTCTTACCTTACCCTTAATTATGACCAAGTCGAACTATAGGAATGGGACTTACTGTCTGTTAGTCCAGTTAACGATATTATATTTGATTGTTAAATTAGCAATAGGACTGCGGGAACATGCATTTTTTATATCATCAATCCTATTACAGTATATTAGTATGAGCGCAGTTAGTATTAGTTAATATTTGTGTCCTCACAATCGGTTGCAGACACTATTCTTCTCCTACTGACTGAGTATCGAATTTTGTGTACACGTGCCTTGTGTCGTGTATACGTGCCTCGTGTACGTCTTGTGTATATGCGACAAACGCACCCTTCAGACCGAAATATAAATTGTTCATATAGTAAAAATTGTTTCTCGTTAGAAATAAGTGGAACTGTACAACCCAGGATTGCCTAATAATCTCATACGTATCATTTTTTTGGGGCCAAATGAATGCAGATGTCGTGAATGAATGAATTTGTATTTATATAGGCTGTGATATAATCCTATGTACATCACAAGTATAATACTTTCAGTGTTTCCTTAAGAAACAACGAAGCAATGCAGACATAACTGTATGCGGTTACTAAAACAATTAACAATGTACACGATGAAAATAGCAGTGGCTGATAACGGGCAATTTATGGTCGCTGGATGTGGTTTGAGTGATTTAGTGGGGACACGGGAATGTCTTGATTAAACTCATAAAGTACAGACTCGTACGTACTACCTGTGATGTGATTGAAAATCGTTCAGCACGCCACTCGAGAAATTCTTTTGTTGGTTCGCCTCAAACCTGCCGCAGGGAAGGCGGCTTTGCTAAATAGATGCGATGGTATAGAAAAGACTGAGAGTAGAATGGAAAAGAATTCTACAAAAGCTTATTGAGTTATGAAGGTGCTGGGAGGCTTTTAGTTCTCAAAGGTGGAAAAGCTGCATCATTGTCTTCGGTAACACTGGGAGAGATTAATTAGAGGTTAAAGGGAGTATACAAAGATGTACGTCATAAGGCAATCTATGTAGTTGTTAGGGATAGTAGGACATTGCACATGTGAAACGCTTGTTATTGTAATATTTAAATTGCCTCATAAGCCTTGAAGTAATATGAGTATCTGACTCCGCGCAATCCTACTAGAATAAGTGTAGTCAATTATTTGTAATAATATTACGTATGTATGACTTGTATGTATATGGAGATGTCGGCTGGGTTATAATGAAGATTTATATAGGTGACTAGTAAAATAAAATTCGTAAGAAATTAATACTTGGAACATTAAATTCAGTAAAAATGCGAGCACACGTTCTGCTATTAGGCCTAGGTAATAAAATGGATTGTGTGTAATGCTGCTGAATTTTGGACATTTATTTATTCAGCGCAATCCCTTACTCAGCTCAAGTTGGTACTGAATTTAAATATACGAGTATGTGTCGCGGAGAGTGTGTAAAATTGCGATGTTTGAAATGGCCAGAACCATATTTAATCGAATTATTACTGACGAAACTTCATTTTTGAAAAATTGACAAGGAAATGAAACTAGTATAGTAAGTATATATTTGGAATTTATGAAATTTGTTTTTAAGCGTCATATATTATTTGCATAAAAGCTGTTTCCCTCAAAAACATTTTCGTTTCTTTGTTCATCACCCCCAGTCATCGAAAATAGTACAAGTGTATAAAAGCTCATATCTAAATTTCATATATTATATACTTTTTCAGTGTAAGTTTTAGATCTTCCTTAGTTGCGGAGAAATTTGGGTACAGGAAACATGTTACAGGACACAAGTCGCTTTCTAAGTCGGCTTTAATTGAGGAAACATACATATATTAATTATCATCGTCATCGTTATCACATTCTCTCAGTCCACTGCTGGACATAGGCCTCCCCTAATGAGCGCCTTCGGGCCCTGTCCTCGGCTTGTTGAGAACGTATAACTGACTGCAACATGAATGTCGGGTAAATGAACACAAAAGTTTATTTTAATTAAACTCCTATCTGGGAACATTTTTACTTCCCTCGCTAGGATATGGACCAGTTTATTATCTTAAGATTTAACGAGCGGCGCTGTTTTGTTTGAAGACTAAATGAAAAGTTAATTACGTTGTTGACAAGGCTTCAGTGGGAAGTTTATTAACAGGACGTATTAATACCGGCAGACATCAGAAAAATAATTTTTCTTTTCATATTCTTTTATTTACATATGTACCTTATTTACTTGATGTATTAATTCTTATTCAAGGGATCGCCTTTAACTCGCTTGAATCGCCATTTGATCGCCGAGTTTAGCTGTGGTATATAAAACACGTAAAACTAATGCTTGTCCTTTTAGTAACTGTAGGTAAATGATAAAGACGATTAGCCAATTGGTGTGTTTAATTCGCCCTTTACTAATTCCCTGTCCCTTATTTAGATTCTAGATTACTTTTCAATGCTAATATTATCGTTATATTTATTCGAAGATAAACACTTCCTAACAATTGATACTTTATTGGCCTTTGATGACCTGGGATTAATCGGAAAAGTTATTGAGCTCTTACAAAACCGACCCCTATCCAATCATCCCCAATAGACAAAGAATAGATAAAATTAATTTAAACGCTCCGATGGACTGCCATGAAAGCCTCCATTTACATTCAGAGCCCGTTCGAGGAAGAATCTTTATTAAAAGTTAAAAAAGCTGTATTTTTTCTCTCGTCAACTGTTTCCTTAGTCTTCTATCTTAACCATTTGTTCTATCAACATTAGTGTAAAGAGAAGCGATAGTTTTATTGGAAAAAGTAAAAATAATACGAACACAAATAATAATAATATAAAATGTTGTTTACCTAGGTAAGGTATTTTTATTATAAGATTTAACTTAAACATTCAATAGATTATCATCGTGACGCTGAAAGGAGCTTAAGCGCGAAGTAGTATTTACATTCTTAAGGATACTTGAGTGTTAAATGCAAAGTCATTTCTATTAAATTAGCATTTACTGTGTATCAACGAAGCATAACAATAAAAAAACCATTTTAATATTTTTAAACTGTTTACATTATTTCGATTAGGTATTCATTAGTATTTTTATCGACACTTTTAATTGTTCCACCGTGGGACATGAGGCTCCTCCCAGAATGCAAAGAATTAGAAACATCAGCTTTTCACATGCTAGTCAAGTGCAGCTTAATAGTCTTCATATGCCCCAAAAACATTATTGAGAACTTTAATGTACGCCTCCATATCTACTGTTTTCCTGCGTCACGCAGCAAATGATATATGTAAACGCAAAATTGGTCATAATTTTGTTAACACGTTCGCGTTATAATTTGAACCCAGGTCTCCTGAAGTACGAGACTGGAATCTAAGCCACTAGGTAGTGAGTAGTTCGGTTCGTGAGTGCAAATGATTTATTTTTCGTTATTCGCTTTACGCTTTCGTTAAAACACTGACTTTACTCTTCCACTTCACGCTCACAACTGAGATTTAAAAGGATCCGTTTATAAAGATTTAAAAAGTACTTTAAAGTCCACTTTGAAATAACTCGCCTTAATAAGCGTAATGACAAGCTTGCTTAGTGGGGTAGGTATCGCTGTTTTTATTCGCGGTGCTTTAATTGTTTTAGATACCGTAAGTGAAATGCCTTAGATGTTAGTCCAAGGTTAACAATGTAAAATCTATGTAATATATGTTCTTTATAGGTAGGTATATGTCTATTGAAGAAACTTAATTACGCAGTAAGATAAGGTACTTAGTTATATAATTATATAATAATAATAAAATTATTTTTCAAATGTAGTTTTCATAGAAATGATCACATGAAACAAAATTGAAATTCGAATTACAAACTGGCACGGTCCTTTATTAAAGAAATAAAAGAGAAGTTTTAACTCATAATAAATTCATGAAAGAACTAGAAACTAGAGAAGTAGTTACCAACACTCGTTCCACCGACAGTTTTTCTTATTCGCGCCATTGCTTTTAAATTCGGAATTTTGTCACTTTAAATTTTATATCGTCGTTCGCAAAGATGGCGGTGTCACAATTCCCGCGCAAAATTGGCTATAACGGGCCGCGGCTGGCTCGCTGCCCTATGCTTGTACGCAACGCGACCGAACTAAATCAATTTGTTTGCCGCTGCTATAAATTTGCTTTTGAAAACATTAAAGATTTTCCTATTTTCGTGTAGTAAGTGGATACGCGACTTTAAACAGTCATAGCATACTCGCGCCATTTTGCCATTAACAATCTATCCCATGAAACTACAGAGGGCGCTTTAGGTTTTTGCCTCCATTAGTAAAATTAGGCAACTTTTGCTTAATTTTATCAACAGACCTTCAGAGCATAGGTTGGTAATTCAGTAATCCACTTTGAGATTGGATCTGAATGTATGCGGGCGAGTACAAAGTAAGTAATATGATCTGCGGGTCTGTTACTACAAATCCAAATTCAACTAAAACTAAGAACACAATGTGATAGATACGAGTATTAAGAATTAACGTGTATTTTTCACATATTGTTGCCACAGCTGCAATTTTTATACTACAAAGTACCTAGTTGTTGTTGAAACAATTTGTGTAAGTCTCAAAGGTGTGTTGGACGAATATACATACATACTTACTTTCTACCGGCGACCTAAGAATAATAATACACTTGTGACCAACTTCAAGTAGGATTACCTAGTACTAGGTAATACTAACTGCACTTGTTCTAATTTATAGATACCTATGTATTTAATGTCTTATTGGTGAAGTCCTATTACTATTTAATACTAAACAGGTTTTTTCTTTACAGTTTCTTCGATAAATATGTAGTAACCTTTTTTGATAACTAGAAATATGTAATAGTTCTGTTATAAGAGTTCTGTTGAAGGTTGATTGCGCTTCTCAACTTGGCACCAGCCGCCATTTTGACTGCCGCCTGTATATTAAATATATTTTCATAATACAAAAAATTGTTTTATTCTTATCATGGATGTACGGTTGATCATTTTGTTGTGTGTATTAGTAATATTAGTACAGTTAACAAATCGAATGTAATGAGGGTAGATTGTTAGTCTTTTCTGTTATTATATAATTCGATATTAGTTGCTTACACTGCCACACAGTATAAGCGAGGCTACCTAAACAGTATCACTGTGCAAGAACAATAAAGCGGTTTATGATTAAAGTAAAAGTATTAAAAGCGGAAGAACCCCTCGTTTCTTATCTAATAGCCATAAATTTGAAGCCTTAAGATTATAAAGAATAAAAAATATTACGAGGAAAGATTAATGGGCAGAGGTTTTTATGTACTTTTTTGGATTTTTTGTCAATGTCCTACATACACAATAATTTTTTTAAACAATCTATTAATATATTTTGGGTGATGTTTAGAGGAGGCCTATGTGCAGCAGTGAACGGCAATGGGCTGAAATGATGATGATAGCTTGAGAAGTATCATTTATATTGATAACGAATCTATTATATGAATTTATTTGTTACAACTTTAATTAGTTTTAGGCACACAAAAGTTTAAGCGTTTAAAATATAATTGCTTATATTTGTAAAAAATAAATACATATGTTTACTGGATAGTTATTTAAAATCTTCTGTTTACACGAATTTGAAAGGTTTGGAGCAGACTTTACCACGCTGCCCCAGTGTGGCTTGGCGTAGATGCTGGTTCGTAGATAACTGGCCTGGTAAATGTTAGTAATAAAATTTTGCATATTGTAAATTTTTCATACAATTGTCGTGTTTTATATATTGGTGTTTAACATTAAAAGTTTTCAGTCTTTTCAGTTTTGTAATATCGTAAAGGTGCAGTCGATTCCATCTTTTATATTTTTTCTCTGCATTTTACACTGTTACAAAAACAATAAAAGCAATACACTAAATATATAACGATATACCTATTGTAAAGGAGATCGCTACAAGTACAATGAAGTGGAGGATATAGTCCATACTATATTGTGTTTTTGAGGGCTCTTCACTGACGTTGATAAATAGAGTAGGACTTTCACAGACACTGCAAGGGAAGAATTATATATTTCAATGATATAGGTATAAAAAATAATTCATTCATTGCTTGCGTTCAAACTGTCATTGTCAAACACGATACTCTGTGGTGAACAATTGCACAGATAAGAAATTTAATCAATAAAATTTAAAAATTGTAATTTTAATGTATTTGTTATGGCTTCGTAACATCACGCCTGTAATTCCTGAAGAGGAACGCAGAGGAGTGTAGTGCACTCCTACTTTTCACCAGTTACGTTCAAGGCCCAGGGAATAGGCGATGAGCCTATTGCCATACAACGGGCACAATTCCAGACTTCGAATCACCACTGGAAATTCTAAATTCGAAAAATCCAATAGTGCCCGAACCGGTATTTGAACCTAGGACATCCCGATAGGCAGTCGCGCTTGCAAGCACTCGACCAACGAGGCAGTAAGTTTTTATGGATTCATAGTCTAATTTCGACCAATGCTGTACTACAAGTTACTTTAGATGTACACAGGTAATTTAATTGTACTAATATCGATATGTATGTTAGATGCATGCACAGTAGTATTATAATACATCAAGTACGGTTGAGCTGGGCATAGTGAACTAGGCAGTTGCAGTGTCTATTAAATAAAAGGAGAAATAATCATGATGGGTGTATAAAATTGTGTTTAGTATTTATTTTGGAATTAATCTTTACACTAGATAATTAGAAATTCGTTGTACGATGGTAGCTAAAATGTACCTGCGCCTTTAAATGAAGCCACTGAATGCAATTCTGTATATAAAAATGAATAGCCTCTACATAGTTAGTCTGTGGATTTGGGAGATCACTTCATAGGCGACGCGCGATATTGTCACCCGTGCTCATAAGTACCTACATAAGATCAGAACATGTTGTCACTCGCTTAGTTCTAACTTATGTACATCGTTATTGCACTAAGTTTACATAGTATACATATTCATCTAAGTATAGTTAAACATTTTAATTTTATCTATTAAAATAATTTGTGGTTTTATCAACAAAAATTTTAAATGTGTAAAGTACAACATTTTTATTCCCTTATATTACACATGAAAAATAGTCACATAAGAGGCCATCTAGGCTTTGCTGGCAGGTAAGAATTTTTATAACAAAAACCAGAAAACTTTATAGTGATAAACCGTCTACATCGGTGATTATGGAGTTGAAGCCTTGAGTTATTTTATGTTGGTTTGTCTATATTTATCTTTTTTAACACTAAAACAAGGAGAATATAAAGAACATTCCAAGAAGAAGAAATCTAAATCATTAAATCGTTAAGTCTAATTCGATAAATCGATGAATCTATCTCGAACCTCTGTTTGAAGTAATCTTATTGTATTTTGTCTATATGTTATTAAGGTAATCACGATATCCTACTGAAACCTTGTATAAAATATATTCACTTCATTCATTTATACGTCGGGAAAGAACAAAGTAGTTGTCTTTATGGCCAGTTTCGGGGATCATTTCCAATAATCCTATGCAGCTCATGTTGCAAACACAAAATTTTCTTAAAATACATACTTAGTATATATGTAGGTTAGAAGGATGTGGTCCATGAGTATACTAGAAGCGACTGTCTTCGTTTTTAATACAAATTCTAGGATCAAATTCTAGTTTGTGGAATCACAAGATGTACTACCAGACACTTGTCTAAAGATTCAAAAAGTTAGCTGAAAACAGATTGCAATCAATTCGTCTTCAAGTACAAGCGTAAATTACAGCATGACTTAGTTCCATTTCAACGCGGCCATCCCTGAGGAAATCCTGTCTTCGATACTCTGTAAAACTTCGACGAGTCGACCTTAGGAAGAACTCTCTTAGGAAAAATTATGTTGGGGTTACGTAAACAAAAAAATGTTAGGTTAACCTTTAACGCCAACTTTTAAAAAGCTTGAAATTAAAATTTAAATGAGAAACTTTGTTTTATTTTAAAGGATGCATACCTACGTAATATACGTGAAAATGACATTAATTAAAATTATTTCGATCTACATTATCGGATTATTTGTCGACGTAAAATACGAAAACAGGGACTATATTCTAGAAAATTCAGGCGGAGAACCAAGCTTTAGTATCATTTATATAATATTTTATTGCATAATTAGCTTTTATATATAGCTTTGCTTTGTCTCTCTTTATCTTACTAAAGTCAGTTACGGAATTGAGTCTGCGATGTTTTTACAGATTAGCAAAGATGTCCCCATAGACCAGTTACTAAATTTATTAATTCGGTCGTTTGAAAACGCAAGCTTGTTGACTTTTCCATTTTTACGGTGTTTACGTCTGTACATTATCTGTAGATCAAAAGAACACGGGTATAATCTGTAGATAAATTAATAGATTTATACATAGCAGGAATATAGGTATCCATTTATATTTAAAAGAGGCACATGATAGTTACGAGTTTGAATAATATAAATACATTACTATGCTTACTATTTAATATAAATACATGAGTCAATTATACAAACATGATTTAATTATACACCGTCTTAACTCTCGTATGTATGTTTACGTACATTGTACCCTTAGATTTTATGAAGAATCATAATAAACGTATCAGAAGTTCTGGGAGTTATAAGATGTACAGTATACAGTATTTCAGACTACGTAACAAGACAAAATCCGCATTTGCAATTTTTCGCTTCCCATCGGCGGAATATATGTAAATGTTCCACATAAGTAGCCTATAAGTAATTTTAATACAGAAAATTCGTATACACACCATGGCATTCTTCCATCCTCCTTTCCATTAATTCCCGCATGGAAGTGTAAAAACTTTAGATACAAAATTCGAAATATTGAATGGGATCGCAAACCGCAACCGTACGAGCTTACGTAAGATTCGAGAATAAAGTTCGAGTGAATGTTAGTTTAAAACCGCTCAATACTCATCAGAGAGCAACAACACATCCGGTTCTTACAGTAGAGTAGGCGTATAACATAAATATACGAGTATAATATGTGAGAACTGGTAGACGTTTTAGCGATTTTAGTTTAATCGATTTTCTTATTGGGTCTGTATGCAACGTTTTAATTCGACGCTTTTATCCTTCAACCGTCGGAGAAGAGTCTCCTCTCAGAGTGAGAGGGTTATTAAGGGATGGCATTAAAGGAATACGTTGTGAGGAAATTTTCACGCAATAAATTCTCACATAATATTCTTTATAGTATGGAGAATTCGTTATCAAGGCATCATGGCATCGCAGCATGTTGTTAAAACTTCTATTTGATTGGGACGTCCGGTACGAGAATCCAACAATGGTACGACAAAGGGTTATTGATGCTGATGGTAGAAATGATGAATATGGTGATGATGCTTATTATGGTGGTGATAAGGGTAATGATGATGATAATTACCATGGCGGTGATGATGTTAATAATAATGATGACGACAGTGATGGTTATGATAAAGATGACTAGAAATATCACGTTTTATCGGGACCTGGCGTTGGAGATGTTATTTACATTATAGAAGCTTATATTCGTTAGAGAAGTTATGGTTAGATTTATCTGTTCGACGGTGTTAATATTGTCTACCTGTGCTGTCACCTAGTCAAAGCGCTTTCACTTCACCACATAAGATCCACGTAGGTATACGTATTTTGTAACATGAACTTCGTAAACTTCATCAATTTCTATACCTATATACGAGTACATAATACGTAGCAGCGAAGTACAAGTTAAATGTGAACTCGTTCAATACTCATTAGTGAAGTAAGTTCGTTCGTTCGTTCTTCGAGACGTGAGCGAAACAAGATTAACTTTTCATATTTCAGCTGTTTTATTGTTTAAGTGCTACAAATGGTATTCGGGTGATTTAATACTTTCGTATGTCATTAAATATATACATATATTTCAGGCAAATTCTCATTAACCGTTGTACGTGACTAGTGTGTATGATCGTGAAGTACGAGTAATATAATGAAACGTGTACTACACTCCTGTTCCTACCTCTTTGGTGTTACCAGTGTGATGTTCCTTTTTTTAATGTACATATGTAGGTATAAGTAATTTGTGAGCTGTCTGGTTATCTAGTTTAGCAATGAAATTTCATTTAGTACAGTTGTTCTTACTTTATTAATATATTATTACCTAAATTGTTATTGTTACATAGATTATGTCCGTTATATTCTTTATAAAGACAGTTACTTAATAAAACAACATTTTTGTATCAACACATCGGCTACCAGAAGCGGAACACGGGAATAATATTAAATTTTCGTATTAAAGCTTCCCCATTGTAGCAAACGTAAGCGTTGAATCGACAGCCAAATGCTACGGACAAAAATCTGTAGAGATTTCTTTTTTTGTTAAAACGCATTTATAGAAAAACAATTGTCGAACAATTGTAAGTGGCCCGTGTTGCTTCAAGTAGAATGACCTCATTAATTTTGAGGGTACTATATGGCTTTTTAATAATGTAAAAAAAATAAGTCTAAAAGCACTAACACATTTTTAATCACCATTAAAATAAATAATGATGGTAATTCTATTACAATAAACAATTATTACGATAGGTATACCATTCATTACATATTTAAAAAAACTGTTTATTACATTCAGTTTATATGTGTGTAGATATAGAGTGTATTAGGTGCATTGCAACGAAAATTTACTAAAAAATTCAAAGATTATTTAAATTCGCATGATGACCGATATCTACTATTACGTTTAAAAAAAATAATGGCACATCACGACTTCATGTTAATTAAAAAAAAAACAGTTTTTATTTATTGTCATAATTTCCGAAAGTTAAATTTTATTTGTTTTCATATTAAGTTCTTTACAGCTTTGCATTTATCTCGGAAACATTTAACAAAAACAAGTATTTTGTTTCTACTTCAGGGATTTTACTGTTCTTTCCGTCACTCCATACTACTTTACGAGCAGAGATTCCTCGTGCGATTTTAAACTCTACCCCTTTACGTTTAAAGTCCTTTTAAAATTCCACGTAACTGCTTTTGTTCTAAGACTGAAAATGCGTCGTCTTGAGAGTGAAGGATCAAAATTAACCTGACCTCTCTTTCTGAAGTCTAGGCGAAAGAAAATAGAATAGAATGCGAGAGTTCTTCGCGTTTCTACGGGTCCAATTTGTCTGGTCAAGTGTTCTCCTACCTTTTCACTGGTACTTAAGCAAATACTAGCCGTTAACTTTTATGAAACTATTACATATATTCCGAGTAATAAAGTTATGTTTGCAGCTCCACGTCGCAGCTCTGATATTAACCTGTTTAGTTGCTATACTTATTTGTTTTTTTAACATTTCAGGCGAAATTGTTTGTTAGCCAGACATATTCTTATGCCGCGGCCAGTTAGTTTTGGAAATGTGTCGCGTTTTCAGGACATAATAATTATTTTTACACTCAAGTTTAAGTAAACGGGTTAGTAGGCTTGACGTTATTATTGCAATTCATTAAACATTCCACGGAAACATAAATGAGATTCGATTATATTAACAGAGATTATTAAAAATTGGTTGATGTGCATTGGCTTAAATTAAGAAGACGTAAATATCTTTGATGGTGAGAACGAACATGGAGCCTTGGAACTTAGTATTATCTTTGTTTACGACGTACGGTACGGTACGAAGTTCGTCGGGTCAGCAAGTATACGAATAAAAATGTCTGAAATAAAGTTTTGTTTACCATAAAACCAGTCACCTACGTCATAACACTCTTGTATACACTTGAAACACACTAAAAATACGTTGAAGAAAAATTTTAACTAGCATTGATATTTTAAGAGTGACCTTAAAGGAGTTACAATTATTTTGTTACAAAAGCAGGAGAGGTTAAGTTTCAACGTGGATTGTCTCTACGTAGAGCGGTTCAATGCTCTTGGCCAATATTTGAACAGCGGGCAAAGAGCGCCCGGGAAATTAAAACCATTATGTTACGTACCTCGTGACTATAGGACTCTTTTGCTCGTGTCTAGGAACTGATTGATTGTTACGGTAAATTGGAGATTTTGAGGAAAAATGTGATCTTTTAATAGCTGCATTGTGTTCTTAGGATGTAATTTTTTATATGATTGCGGAATTGAAAAGCTCCCGTCTTACACCGTACTGTCTGGCTCTGTTCCCAGGTGAAAGTTAATTTTTGACATTTTCTCATACTTTTAAAATTATAATTGAAAAATATGTATGCGATTATAAATACTTAAATTACTTTAGCTACAATCTATTCAGTAAACATACTAATTATTAAGATATTTTTGTATCGTAGATTGCAATCTACGATATCTCGTTAGCAGGCACGTGTGTCTTCCGTCATCTTGGAGTCTACCCCGCTATGTTACTCAGTAACTATATATTCGAGTATAACAAATAATACTGATTACTTTAATCGATCATCGAGCATTTGACGGCTGTTGAACATTTGCTCTTAGCGGTCAACCATTGAAATATATAAATTGTCGTAAATAAGTAACGGTAAATACTGGTGCATTGGTTTCTGTGATTGGTTTTAGTTTAATATCTTAAACTTAATGATTCTAATCTGATGGTTCCAATTTAATTAAATGATTTAATTTCAAGGTCATTTTTCTAATGATAATGGGGATGTACATACACACCCAGTGACCGAATTAAAATTTCTGTCTCGTTTTATTCTTTTGGGATGCAGAAATGAAAAATCACTTGTATCAAAAACTTCGATATACGAAATTTATAATTTTTACCACAATTTGATTTACCGCTTTTTATATTTACGAAAAATTTCTAAACTCCAGTAACGGTCGAATGATTTTAATATTTCCAATCATTCATTATCAGCATATATCCGTCTACTGCTGGACATAGGCTTCTACAATAGCACGCCTCTGAGCTCGATCTTCAGCTCGGCGCATGATATTTATATAAATATAATGTCTATATTTATATCATCAATATTTCCGTAACATTACTTAAAGGACAGCGTGTCGTGCCGTAACGAGTCGTAATTGACTCCATCAGCGTTCTTAAGGATAAGTTATGCGCAACTTTTTGAGACCTCTGTCCTTTGAATGAATTTTCAATATCTAAACTTTCAAAAATGAGTTTGACAAGTTTTGATTGGTGTGAATTCTTGAAAGGACGTCTGTGATCCCGATGGTGTCGTTACTGTGTAAATATTATACATTTTTTGTAATATTATCGTTTAAAAGAAGCACAATCGGAACAAGGTATCTATCGATAACATCGTCATTATGAATATTAGTATTTTTAAGTGGAAATTCGACAGTGATTCATCACATTTTTTATTTGGAACCTTATTGAGGTTCTTATGTTACATTGGATTATGCTTACCGCTAAATTTATTCTGTGCTACTGCTTGACCACATACTATTACGTGTCTGACTTTGACAGTATGTACGTGAGCAATTTATGCATAAACAAATGTAAACAATTTAATGCATTTGTAAAACGTGTTATAAGTAAATTTTAGTTTTCTGCCCTTCTTCTATCTATCTAATAAGGCTAGCCTATGAGCAGTTGAGAACAATCTTTACAATAATTTTAGATACGACAAGAGAACAAATTAGTTACGTTTTCGCCTTCCTGAGGAAAAATATCAAACACTGCACAGCATGGCATTAAATCATTTTCGCGCACGTTGAATATTAATAATGTGACTTCGAATACGAGAGAAATACATACATATATAACGCGAAGTGCTGTACTGACAACGAGCAAGCGATTGATGATTTAATCGTTGTGATTAAAATACGACATTTGTTTTTATTTCAATTGGTATGAAATTAGTATTAACACCATACAAACAGCGCTAGAAATGTTCAATAACTTTCTTTTGAATCAATTGTTCAAAATTGTGTTAATTTATTTAATTCACGCAATTCAGTTTGCGCGAGTTACTTGGTTGCTGCTTTACTTTCTTTGTAAAATCGGAGTTGGTGAACTCGGATAACAATCACGTTGGAAACAGAACTGCAATATCGATGATGAGACAAATACCATAAGCGGCTTGCTTATTCACCAGTATATCCCACATTGTACGGAATAGCTATGAAAAGTCGAAAGACGCTTCTGGTATTACATATACGCATGGTATAAATCTATAAAGTCCGCAAAGACATATTCGATTATTATGATTATCTATTGGATACAGGACTTTTCTTTGAAAATGTGTACGATTTCTGCATTTTATGACAGGAGATATAAAATATTTTTTAATATGATTTTGACATTATTAATTCATTCGAGACTTAACCAAATATATATGCATATATGTTTAGGAGCAAAACATTGCCCATAGTGCACCATTTCATTGACATATATTATCTTGTCTTTACTGTTGTAGTGCATATACCTACTACGTTTTGTTTAATAAAAGAATAATATTTGCCATAATATATACGTTAGTTACAAATATATTATCAAAATTTATTTTCATCGTTACTGTTGTTACTAGTCGTTGCTTTGAATCTGGTTAAATGAATGAAATTTGCCACTACAACATTGTTGTTGCAACAGAAAAACGCCCGGTGCCAACTATTTTCCAAGTAACTATTCTCGAAACACTTTTATTGCTTTGAAATTGCTAAAAATATGTAGGATGTAAGTTTTGTCAAGTAAATTATTGCATATTTTAAAGTCAGTATGTTCTTGTTACGGATTTGCCACGTTTTGGAGAATGTCGGCCACAAATAGCGGCACTTTATGTTATTATACAGGACGGCCGAGAAACGGTAACAAATTTTATAATATGTTACGAGAATCAAATATATTGCACAGTTTTTGCTTGAATATTTAACTTGTGGGATAAAGGAAAAGTATGTTTTTATTTTTGATATTAGATAGCCGTTTGCTGTGTCTTTATACAACAATAGTTTTGGCAATTACACTTTTGGTATATGTCTTTCAAGCTCTTCCATTCCAGTCTACTCTGGATACCTACTATTTTTAGGGTTT
>DWMF01000369.1:0-15267 GCA_018244815.1 Parelbella polyzona | reverse complement strand
CTACCTATTCCATGGGACGTAAACGTAACTGGTGAAAATGGAAGTGTATTACATTCCTCTGCGTGCCCCTACAGCGATTATAGGCGTGACGCTACATTTTTTTTATTTTTTATAGTCACGTATGAGTTACCTCACATGTACCTGTAACATATAGAAATATGTAAATAGATAAAGCAAAAAATATCAATCACGGTATAGCAAAACATATTATTGCGCGGCAAATGACCGCAAAGATCACACTGTGGTTACCGACTGGTAATTTGCTGTAACATACATATATGGTATAGCCCAGTGTAATATATTATGTAGTTCCGTCTGTGAGGGCCTTTAATATATTTTATATGCAGATAAATGTGGCGCAGACAGTTTGTATAAAATTATGCTTCGGATGTTTTGAATATCATATCATCTTTAAAGCGTAACAGTGGCGTTCGCGAGCGTCTGGTTATATCAACGTTGGACCAGGAATAATAAATTATATAGAGACAACTTAAATATTTTGGCTTAAATCACTGTTACTATTACTGTTACCTACTACCTACTACAGTTATATCTTCACGCCAGGTTCCTTACGGGGTAGACAGAGAGCGCTGAGTGCCAAACATCCCTATCCTTTCAGACTCGCCGAGCGTCTCCTACATTCATTGTACATAAATAAATAAACATGACAATAAACGTAACTAATCGAGATGAAGCGGTCATGACTGTCACCGTCACTGAAGTGGAGGTTAATATGGCGCCTGTATTGTACACTGCACGAGGTAATACGACAAAGCTTCGCGGTAATACTGCAACGAATGCTACGGCTCATTTGACGGACCGCGCCGACGCGTGCTTTGTCGGTAACACATACACACACACACGCATACAAACGGACACACAAACACACACAACCAATTAAACAGAACCAGAGTTTCTCGCTCGCTTCGTCCATAATACTTCACAAAGAATGACCGTTTCATATCCGTGTATGTGACATTGATTTACATTAAAATGATTACATTATATCACATCTACAGGTTGCAATAATGCAAGTTTTTATGTTCAGAGAAATGTCAGTTTTTTCCAGGTCATCGATTTAAGAATAATGTGCATACCAAACCAAACAAAGCATTAAATTGTAGAGACAATAATTACGTGTTTAATTACGTACAGACGTAATTCAAGTATGTATTTTTTGGAATAGCCCAAATGATTGGATCTATGCAACATCCTTGTTCATGACGTCCAGCTCCAGCTGATTGCGTAAAGGTCGCAGCAGAAATCTTCAATAGTAAAACGATGATCTATTGGAAGCTTGTTTGTTTACAGAAACATAGTGTAGTATATGGTCACTTAGATATTAAAACTATACTTAATGTAGGAATATTCAATCATCATCAGCCGGGTTACCTCCACTGCCAGACATAGGCCTTTCGAATAGAACGCCACTACGCTCGATCTCCAGCTCTTTGTCTCGCTACCGGTCAGTGTGCGCACATCTTGGTAACTCCACCAAGCTGAGCAACGTCCTAAACATTCGCCTAACCAACACTATTTCATGCAGATACTAAATACTTATGATATCAATAGCTGTCGAAGCGTTTTGTAATAGTTACAAATTTCGATGTAGAACCAACCTGTAACAAACAACAAAATGGAAATATGATAAAACATATTGATAATGAAGTGTCTAAAAATAAACTATTAATACAAGTAAGCATATTCGTTCGTTTACACATTTAAAGTCAAAATGTGTCGGCTAGTATTGTCCTACACAAAGGGCGCGAGTATCGGCCGAGTGTAATAAAAGCCCTCGGTAAACAGGCTGCGTTTCTATTTTGACAGTAAGCCTTAATCTATGGTGCATAAGTATCATAGACGCGGGGTGCCTACAGGGTACGAGATGACAAATGAGAGGCTTGTCTATTCTTTATTGTGGCCAGGATTCTGTTATGAAACGTGACTTTCGGAGGTCGTTAACCTCGCTACTGGTTCCTGTAGGATAATAAAAAGAGTGATAACTGCGCCCGTGAGGCTGTTAGTCATCTTGATAATATCTCGCCGCCTTTTAAGGACATTTCGTTTTGCTGCTTGCATTTTAATGCACGAACTATGAACTATATTGATGTCGAGACCACAGATAATAAGTAACAAAGTTTACCTTAACATCCGTAAAATCGTCCGTGTAATTATTATTATTATATTGTCATGCTTGGTCAATTGTGAGATACGCAGAGAGCACCAACGGCCACATATCGTTATCCTAAGAGATGTGATATGCTTCTTCTATATTCAACCGCATAATAACAATAAATCCAATCTTCTTTCATTTCACGGAACTTTAAAATTACCGAGACAATTTAGTAGGTAACAAATTGTCGAAATACCGGCGTGTAATATACAAAAGATATAATTGAGACGCAGTTATATAAAATGGGATTACTCGATTAATGAAACCTTATAAATCAATGCGGAGATGGCAATAAATAAGATCGTCTGTGCGTCCAGAGGAGCGGGCGGCCGACGGCGGATAAACAACGTGTCATTAAATTTGCATATGGCGATACGTCTGGGAGCATATGAGAAAATCGAAATTGGTCGAGATATGAGACTAACTACCGTTACAGGAAAGCTTCCACTCGGACTGCTTGGCTCTGAACTTGTTATATATGTATACTAATGTGTGTGTGAGTGCGTGGTTGTGTGTGTAAAAATTATACTTAAGTGGTATTTTTTCTCCTATTACATGTTATTACATCACATTAAGACTATATGAAATAAAAATGTTACATAATTATATCTACTTAAAAATACAATAACTATAATATATCATAAATATGTTAAATAAAACAATAATTTAAAAAATGTCTAAATCTGTTACGTTTGGTTTAGATAATAAAATTATTGTCGTTCGCTTCGTCGACGCCATTTTGAAAAGTTCGCGGCGAATATTGTGCCGCGTGGAACACTAGGCTACAAGTTAATCATTACCTGTGGGCTCTATTAATTCTACGTCGGCTTACTACAGAAAATTTCTTAATAAATTGTTATAAACTTGTAACATAAATCAATTTAAGCTGCTTATTACCTGCGACTGAGACGTCAACATATTACGTTTGTGTTAGTGTAGAGACTAAGGGTGAGAAAGTTCGATGTTTGTTCTGCAAACAATGGATAATATAATCACTGTCAATCTGAATTGCATGGAAAGCGGTTAATTTATTTATAGACGAATGTCAGGTCTTTAAGGAAAGAAATGGCATTTGGTATTCTCTGCCTACCCCGCAAGGAATCTGGCGTAACAATTCTAAACGATAGCTGTAACTTATGCCGGCTTAACTCGGTAGCAGGATGTCTCTTGCACGACCTCCCTGCTGTCGATGAGAGCTCATAAAAAAGAAGATAGTTGGACTATCCAGAAAAACTATAAGTACTTGAGTTAAGCTTAATTTAATCATCTAAAAAAATAAAAAAGTTACCATAACGCGTGTATTAGGATGAGGCAGAGGGGTGTAAACAGTTAGTTTTACACAATCATGTACATATGTATATTGATCAACTCACGTAACTTTTTAAAGTTAGAGAACAATCCTATAATTATAACATTAATATGGAATGTAATAAAACCATGGTAACAGATATGCGAATGTAGCAAAAAAAAATGGTTTTCTCAAAAAACTTTTTTAAACTTAACTTTTTGTTATTATATAAATATCTAAAAACGGAACGAATTAAGAAAAGTGTGTAGTGTGTAGGTATTCTCACAAAGCGAAGGAGCAGCGATGGCCAGTTACTGACTCTACACTAATAGTTTGACATAATTAGTAACAGATATATGGAACATGTGTCCAACTATTAAATAGATAAGTCGCTGGCTCACTGGCGCCATGAGTGGGACACCAGAAATTTACTATCCACTGCTTATTTTAGCTTCAATTAATGATTAATACTGTGATGTATTGTCTCTATATACATTTGCATGCTTGCATAGATGATAAGCGGATTATGTGCATATGTAATTAAATTTTGCCAAAAGATTATTGAATACGTAATTTATTTGTTCCAGCAATTGTATGCAACCTTATCCAATGTAAATAAAATTCTTGTCTTATCTATTGTATAAAAATAGTACTAATTCTTTTGCATGTTTCGAAAATTACTACTTAGTCCATAGTCCATAGTCCGAATTATTACTAGTCCATAACTAGTAAAACTTTATTCAGTTGAATTGAAAATATATAAAATTTATTATAATATATTCCCGGTCGTGCTTATAACATCGTATAACAGTATTGTGGTCGTTTTGATGTCTGCGCTTTGTTGTCGGATATGTCCGTATTCACGTATGGTTTGTATGGTCGAGAAACGCACTGGCTGGCACCTGAGTCCTGTCGAACTTGGTTCGTATTAAATGCAAAGCATTGAGAATATTCCGATATAATATATGCGTCTTATAATATCATAATTATGTAGGTACGATATTTTGTTAATTTCAATGATCATTTGACGTTAGTGTATACCTACTCGTATCTTAAGCTATTCGTTTAAAAAGTTTATGTTTATTGTATGAGTTGCGCGGTCCTACGAGAACTGGCCGTATATAAAAAAGACCCAAAAAAAATATAATAACAGATCGTCTCGTCTGCGAACGTAAGGATCTTAAAAATCCAAATGACGTCGCGGTAAAAGTAAGTTATGGACCGTCAGTCTACCCTGGGTTACATGTTAAAGTTTTAGCGTGAGAGTTGTAAATACATAGTGGAACGGTTAGGAACTTATCTTTTGCATTTTATTTTGCAAAACAAAAATTGACGCGGCCCAAAAATAATTCAACATGCGTAAAGCGATCGTAAAAAATCATTTATCTACTTGCGACATCTACTTAATTAACTAAAGCTACTTTAGATCGTAAATTTTAGGACTAAAAAAGCATTGATAATTAATTGCTACACCAATTAACCATACTTTCAATTTGCAAATTCTTAAAATTTAATTGACATTCAATTTCATTATCTGTATTATATTTTAATAACGTTATTTTTAATTGTATTGTTGCTTGCAGAATCGACCGGTTCGCGTTATTTGTGCAATATTTGTGCGAGACAATGTCAGCGTATGGCACGTACTGTGGCACAGATTATCGAAATACAGAGTATAAAACGAGACAGCTCATCTTTGCAATTGCATTTTACATTAGGCAACACTCTGTGCACATAAAATATATTCACGTAAAGCTCGGTACGTTTGCACAGATTACATAACATCATAATATATGCCATACAATAAAACAATCATGAAACAAAACACGCACATGTTGTATTTGCACGTGCGATACTTGCATAATAAAAAAAATCGCAATACATAATAAATTATGAGGTATGTCACTCGAATGATTTAACGTTGGCGGAACAAATTTAGCCGACACTATCGCACAGGGTTTGAATAATTCATAAATATACGCGTCGAACGAATTAAAGTGTTTTAGCATCGTAACAACTCGATATTCTACATCGTATCATTGCTCTATTTGAATATCAGTCGTGTTCCGACGAGCGAGAGTTATCGAGATTGTTCCTATCGATCAACACAGAACAATGTGACAGAACAAAGTGAATCGAAACAGTGAATAGACATAACTTCTCTTTGTTGCTGACAATGAGTTTGTTAATGTGAAGAATAGCTTATGCTTTATATACATGTCATGCGCCCAATTAAGTTACGATTAAAAATAAAATACAAAATTTTATACATCGGCCCTCGGGTAATATATTAATTAACTTTAATACCATACCCAGTAAATCATGTTATCATCCCTTTGCTAATTAAATTACAATGTTATCCAATATGGTTAACAGACCACTTAAATAAATTAGATGAGCCCATGATTTATTTTAACTAATTGACCAGGAGCAATAAACCATAAAAATGTTCTCCTTGCACTACTGTTTATTACTTTTGTTCTTCGACACAAGAAAGGCCCTTTTAAGTCAATTATAAAGCTACCTAAGTTAATTGTACAACTACCATTTTTTAACTGAAATAACGCTTCCTTTTAGCTCTCATATATAAATACAGCTTACATTTATCACAGCAAAATTACTTAATATAATTTTATATTGAACGTTTTATCCATGAAACAAGCGTACAAGGTAATTTGTCCAAGCTACAGGTACACGATGTCCCATTAAACAATACGGTGCTGTCAACGCGCGACGGTATCGCCGTGTCAGTCACGACCGACGCCGACTGCCGCCGACCGCCGCGGCCGCCGACCGTCGCCAACCGTCGTTGATGGTATCTTGCACGAACCGCGAATACTACTTCTTGAACTAATAATCCAGGACTTGATTGTTATGTACGCAACAATACCCATTTAATCCTGTGATTGAAACCTATTTAAGATTATTTTAGCCATTTCATTATTGATTTGTGTAAAAATGTATACTGAAAAACGTTCTATAATAGAAATGGGTAATATGTAGCTCTATTCTACTAATTTTATAAATCGTCTTTGGTGTCCACATTACTATTATAATATTTTGTTACCTGCAAACCTGTACTTACCTATATATGCACCTATAAAGGTCTTTATTCGTTCTTTTAGTGCCTTTCATACAAAAGCGAACATTCCCTTAACATCAAAAGTTGGCGAGGTTAGTTGATCTGTTCGTTATTCAGAAAATATATTCAATTCTAAAAATATAATATTGTTAGCCATTCCTTTAGACTCATATAAGTTATTACAAGTCATTCTTCAAAATCGTGCGCAGATATCAGTCCATTCAGACGTGCGAAGAATTCAAAGGGCCCGTAATGAGGGCTCGTACGTGGGTGTCCCCTCCGCTATCATATCACTAAAACTCATATTACCATTCGTAATATTATTGCAAATTTGAAATTTCATTTTAAACAATGTTATACATTTAAGTGCCGACTTGTATATAAATTGAATTCTATTTATCGTCTTTACGTAATGGATCAGATTTATTAATCGTGCGACGTGTACAAAATTTAATGCATTGTGTATCTAAAACATTAGACAAGTATCAAGATTTATTTTTAAATTATAGTCCATTGGCTATGAACGGTGGTATTTTTCCACGTGGAATTGAAATGAAGTTTTGTTATTGCTTTTTGTAGTTCATAGACACATTAATCATTTTTTCTCGAACATTACGCGATCTTGTCAGTTTACGTTTAAGATCTCGCTTTTCCTAACTACGTGAACTTTTATCCATCTATCTTCACTTTTATTATAATCAAAAAATATTAAAATAAGTTATGGACTGTAATCCATAATTGCAACACACTAATAGGGAAAGTACCGACTCCTAAACCACAGCTCACGCTTTTCTGGAGGTCAGGGTTCTGCATGTAGATAATGCAAACATGACATGGTCAATAAATAAATATCATTATTATTCCCGTTCAGTCTTAATAAAAGTCATCATCATCAACTCTCTCTGTCCACTACTAATCACTCATTCACACTTGCCATATCCAGCTTCTGTTTGTCTGTCCGCAAATCGTCACGCCATAACGTGAAAAGGCATAATTAATTTCAGCGAGTTTTATTTAACATCTTCAGATGCGCGCTGTCAAGTTACTCTGCTTTTATTTTGCTTAAAGATTAATGATACACATTCCCACTCGGACATTAAATCACGATAATCTACAATAATGACGACATATGCTGAGTTTTATAAAATAACATTGGCTAATAAATCAAAATGTAAGTATATAGTAGATTGTATGTAAATATCGAAGGTGTTCGAATAATTGTAATTTGATATGAAGCTCGCGGACACGTATTATTGTTTATTATCGGGTGAGACGAAAATAAGGCACATGAAATCATTTTTCATTGTGTAATTACATCGTAGGTACATATTTTAACAATGTCATTAGGAAACTTCGTGTTGCGTGTTTTGTTTTCGTTCCAAGTGTAGTTGGAGCGCGATAAAATAGTACTTAACCGTTTTAGTTTTATTTATACGTCTTTGAAGTTATGTCAATTCCGCTTGTTGGTGATCAACAAGGATGATCAACATATCAAATATGTAAGGAAAATATAAGATTAATATGAATATTATAACTTCCTGTTTTTATATAAGTAATAGACATACGAAAGTAACAGAGTCTGCAAATGAAGCACATAATGCGGCACGTCTAGTCTATCCGCCGCTAACCACCAGCACCGATATATAATGCCTTCACCCACCAAACCAACCACTTTCGCAAAACATGGACCGGCTTTTAGCAAAAATTTGATCAGTGAAAGTCGAGACTGATACTCTGTGGAGTCTCGAAGGGACCACGATTAATTTAATAATTTCTACCTTTTCATTCATTAGAATTATTAGTTTAAATCATCAGTTAACTATTCACAAAAAACATTTTTTATAGGTAGGTATTACACGAATGAAACGGTCCCCTTTTAATAGTTAAACTTACACTTATGTCAAAACCAATTTGAATTTTAATTCCAAACGTATTTTAAGACCAAATTTAATATTACCGGTTTATACACACATTGTTGTATAATGAAAAGGATGAAGAAATGTCAATTAATTTTCGTACCTTTACGGACCACCCAAAAATGCTTCGGAGTTGCGATCTCATCAACGTGAACGGGTTACGAGCACGTTATCAGCCGCCATGAAGCGGAACAGACAAAGCAATTGAACCAGTAATATTCCGGCGTATTCCATCATCAATATTCCATCGCGTCATAAACTTTTCAATTCATTATTCATGATTAAGCACGATATGCTTTTTGGAGTCAAATGAGAGCAACATTAACAAACTACCGCTCGTAAAATACAATATTTGTTATAACATGTTGTAACCACGCTCTAATTAAATAAAAATAAATGATACAGTGTCAAGTATACGTGAGGTAAGCGAGGCGAGACAACATCGCTATCGTCAGATATGGAGTCAATTTGCAGTAATGCGGCGGACAGCTTCGAGTCACTTTTTATAACACACGCGAGTTCGTTGACTTGCACTAAACAACACAAGATTATACCGCGAAATGTCATTGCACCGGGAAGCATTCTGTCATTATAGATCCCTCTATGACAAACGTCTTCAACTTTGAACATTTGGTCATTTTAGATCCCAATATTACAAAATTCTTCAAACCGTAGGATTCGTTAATGTACATCCCAATATTACAAAAACCTTCTAAGTTGAACATTTTGTTTATAGATCCCGATATCACAAAGGTCTTCACGCTAATTCTTGTTCATTTGATGTATACGAAAACGTAAAACCTTTAAAAAACACGCACGTGGAAAACAATTCGAATGTAATTCTGAACGTGGCTATAGACAGTTGTTACATAAATTCGCGTTCGGTCGTTCATTCGATCGAATTACTTCAATAGCCACGTAATCTAATACACAATAGAATTTGCATGCCTACATTTCTTGCGCCCTACGTGACACGAATTGCGATAAGTTGAACGCGTTAAATTTGTTTCGCCCACAACCGCACCTGCTGCCAAGGGCTTGACTTTTATGAATGCGCCGTAAGATGATAAGGCGCGAAGGAGGTCGAGATAACAGGCTCGCGAACAAGTGGCTTCGTCGTGGCAAGTCTTTTACCAATTAACGTTTAATTATAAAATTGGTACAAATAACCTCACCAGTAATGTTCACCGTGAAATGAACGAGGATATAAGACTTAAAGTAGAATGAATCTACAAAGACATAAAGGCTACATATCGTCAACAATTTAAAGATAATAGACACTAGAACTTTTAATATTTAAATATCACCTTCTATAATGATAAAGGAAATCATCATGAGTAAATCTGCACAGCTTAGAGTTTATAAAAATAATCTTTAAAGAATGTGAAATCTGCCAACCTGTTGGCTACCGTGGCAGACTATGGCATTAACTCTTTCATTCCGAGAGGAGATCCGTGTTCCAACATTGGAATGAAGAAAGGGTCGATAGAGAGAAAACTGACACAATAAAATATATATTTATATCCCTTGTTTCAAATTTCCATTACTTCCATATTCCATTCAATAAAACATTAATTTTAATAGTATAACTGAAACTCCTACTTTAATTTATCGACAGTAATAAATGCGCAAACTTTAATAAGCGGTAAGTGAACATGCCACAACTTCGCATGTAAGAAGTGCAGTTATAAAATGTGTATTAGTGTGAGTCACTTTTTGCGTACTACTTTACCTAGATATTAAACCAACAGATCGGATATCAGGTTCAGACGTGTAGGTAAAAGTATATGACCGACTTACCTAGAAAATTGGCAAGTAACGTTGTATGTGAATATTGATTTGCCTATGGCATATATGTATATTTTGAGCGTCAATATTGTTAGAATGGAAATACAGTTAATCCGTGTGATTGATGAGCGGTTGCTAATGTATCTAATAGGTTCGTGACTTGTCCCGCCGGTGGTTTTTTGCGATCGTATCTCGTTTCGGAAGATCAAAAACTATTAGCAGCTTTCTTAACCTACATGGGTTTTAAATATCAACGTAATCATTTGTCAGCTAACTCATTGTTATTTATCTTCGCCATTAACATGATTACCACTCTTCTACTCTATCCCATCTACCCCCTTCCCAACGCCCTTTTATCGTTCTACTATTGGACAAGGGTCTCCGCTCAAACTGAGAAGAGTTAATGCAATTACATGCCACACTGACCAAGTGCGGGTTGACAGATTTCATTTACTTCGGAGAACATTATATAGAACTCTAAGATATACAGATTTAGTCAAAATATCTCTTTTCATTGATAGTGCAAATGATATTTCATTTTTTAAATGTACATAACTTTGTAAACAAACACGCTTCAGGATTTGAACTTAATACCCCTGGGACGGGATGTTCAATTCTAAACCACCACTGCTAATTCATTGTAAATACCATTAACCAATAAAATTTAATTAAAAATCCCAATACATATTTGAATGATCATATCGTTATAAATATTCAAACACAAAATGTAGGTATATTTTTATAGTTGTCTTTTAGGAACGGAACAGCTTCATTCAGTTTCTGTCTTTTCATCATTAACCGGATAAAACCAGTTACGAAGAGGTGTGCTTCAACCCAGCGGCAATCACTTGACGCTGATGAGAGGCGTGTCGTTAATAGAATCCATGGCGAAGCGTAAACACAGTGCTTTTTCCATAAAAAGTCATCACGTAACCCGCCAATTGGTTCGACGGACGATAGACATCGTGCAATCATCGGATCATCATATAAAAACAAGTATATATACCCCGGACAACATTCGATATATAAGCCGGCTTTGCTAGTGTCTATAAGTTTAACATTATAAACATTAATATTAACGTAAATAGATTAAGCTTATTATTTTACAACATTTTGTGCCCAGGATATGATCTTATTTGTCCCAGTATGAAATTTATGAATTGTTATAATATCTTTGTTTTTAACCAGATAAACACAGACGTACGTGAACTGAACGTACATACATCACACGTCATTGTCGTAGTCAAACTACGGTTATCGTTGTACTCCGTCGTAGTCGTCGTCAAACTCTATCGTCATCGCTGTACTCTTTCGTCGTCGTCAAACTCCAAAAGCAACTTTATACTAAATTACCTATATTAATATTTATCTCATGATAAATAAATATAACCATATATTTATTTTTCGCTTTTTACGTTGTCAGAATAATTTAAGTTCATATTCGGGTTTGTTTCATTGCCCCCAGTGCCGTGTTTAATGATCTAATCTAATCTAACATCGAACGGTTATCAGAATTTTAATCGTAAACACTATATTCAGATGCAAAACACCACCCACACTTTTTTGTTTTACGACTACTTAAAAAACTGTAGCTTTAGTTGGATATAAAAATAGCATTAATTATATCTCATTTTATCGGGGAACGCAGTGACACGAATAATTACGGTCAGAAGTTAAGCTGAATGATTAAAAGTGCCCAGAAGGAAAGTATAGAAAAATATCAAGATATTATTTATAGAACATAAACTAGAGACATAAACATAACGGTAATTAGATTCAGCGTATCGTAAATTATAGTCTCGCAAAGGAATATTTGAGCGCGTTCCAGCAAGCGCGATACAAAAAATCACATAATATGTGCAAGCTCCAACAAATTTAAGCCGTAGCTATTAAATGGAAATTAAAATAATAAAATTTTTATTTATTTTGATTTCGATTCGAGTAGATTCGAGGTGTATTTTCTAGTAATTTCTGTCTGGTATCGATTTTAGTCACATAAGAAGAAATCGATTTTTACAAAACTTTATAACCATTAAATCGCTTTATAAAGATAACACATACTTCTTCCATACCAGATGAATAAAATAAATGAATTTAAAAAGTAGGTACAAATTTTTACATAATTAAGTATTGATCCATGGGCTAGTCATAAGGCTACGAACCGACGTGCGTGAAAAAGTAGAAGGAGATGAAAGTAGAAGACGCACGTCAGAACGATGCTATGATAGCGATATTTGGCAGTTGATGCTCTCTGCCCAACCTGTAAGGGATATCTTGCAACGAAGTAATAATTAACGGTAATATGAGATACAAAAAAATACGACAATAGAATATTTATTAGGACGTTATAAATTTATTTTGCACGACTTGTATCGGCTTCTTTTATGAGAGAAAGGCAGACAGGCCAGTATCTGTGATAAAGCAGTTGATTTAAGATACAAATCACGACGATGACAGATTATAACCTCTCGAATGACGAATCTCTTGAGCCTTGTTCGAGCAATGACTATTATGAATATTTTTCATATACTAGGTATATAGATACAAGAAAGGTTAAAAAACTATGAACATTAAATCAAAATTGTCTAATAAGAAAAAATGTTGACTGCCTCGTGGGTAGAGTAGTTGCAAGGGCGACTGCCGGTCGGAAGGTCCTAGGTGCAAATTCTGGAGTGGGTACTATTGGATTTCTAATTTAGAATTTAGAATTTTTTGTAGTAACTCGGAGTCTGGAGCTTTAGGCTCCCCACCTATTCCATGAAACGTAAACGTAACTGGTGAAACGTGTGAGTTGTATTACATTTCTCTGCCTACCCCTTCGGGGATTACAGGCGTGATATTACGTTTTGTTTAATAAGAAAACTTTTCGATACTATAATAGTTTTGCGGCATTCTAGCGATATCATTATCACCTTCATCAATCCTTGTATCATTGCACTTGTAGACATGTCTCTGCTTTCAGAATGACATGGAGTTAAGGGCATAAATAATAATTGTAAATAATTTTGTGAAGAGAGAGGTGTACATAAGTATTGGAAGCCAGGAACCATCTAGTAACAGGCTATATTCTGAACCACTAGAGGCTACCACTGTTAGGGTATTAAATAATTAAAAATTTAAAGACAAAAGTATATAATATAACACAGGATGTAGATAAAATTTTAATGAAAACAAAATATCGGCTGTTATTACACAGTATAAATAATTACTGACCTCACGAAAATTGAATCCATTTTAAAGGTTAACAGCTTTGTAATTCTCGTGGTATTATGTGACTTAACGACTGTCCAATTTGCGTCGTATTACATAACTAAATAGACATAATTTGCGTATGTGTTACGTAGTGTAGGTATTATGTGTTCTAGAAACAGAAAAGTGGTATATTTATATACATATAGATCACATCCTTCAAGCTCAGTGCCGTAGTGATGTTTCCGCGTAAGAATTACAAACAAAAGATTTCAGGAAAACTTATTTCAAAAATATCAAATAATATCGAGCGATCTAAATACGACTTAGGACAAGATGGCCGTATATGGAGATGTCTCAAGATACTCAGGTAATATTAAAAAAACCTTAATATTTGTGATTTTTTTCTAGATAAATAAATGACTTTGAAACACATCAATTTATTTTACTATTTCTTATAGGGAACAAAGACATAAATATGTTTCAATATACTCGCATTTGTAATTATATAGATAGAGTATGCTACATTACCTGGGACGGATAATGTAACTAGTAAAAATAGGAGCAACACTATTCTCAACCTACCTCTTTGATAGAATATAAGCGTGACGTTACATTCTAGAATCATATGGAGTAAACAATATGTGCAATTTTTTAATGAATATAAAAACAAAGGATTCTCAAGGAACTACACTTCAAGAATAGCGATGTATGACAGAAGCACTGCTATGGTGATGAGTCTATAGGTCAAGCGTGAATCACTGACCACTATTCATTGAACAAAGTCGAAAAACAGAAAACAGAGCCGAAGCTATCAAATAAACGGAGTACTTACATCACGAAATTGTATATTCGTAATATTATCGTAATGATTTAATAAATATATATAGTGTATATAGCACGAGCACAAATATAGTTCATTTATCAATCGTAATTAGTGTTACATTTCAATTCTGTCATTTAATACATAGCACATGACGTTTGTAAGGATAGAGACGTCTGGTATTCGATGCTCTCTAGCTACCCTGCAAGGGACCAAGGACGCTCACATAAAAATGGAGTTAATTTAGTACCCTAAATCCTTCTAATAGTTTTGTATATAATTAACAAAAGGTCGAACTTAAATAAAGTTTCATCTTTAGCTGTCAAATATGTTCCAGAATGTTCTCGACTATTTGTTCCGTCGACAGTGACTGTGCTCGCCCTGCTGGAGAGGGCCTCGTCGCGGTAGCGCCGTATATGGCGCTGAGGGCCAACGAGCTGGCTGGACCACTTGCGACACGCCATCTCTGGCTCAACTTTACCCAGCCATGCGGATTGCACACACACTGCAATTATCTGATTGATAAATAAACCTCAACACTATGTACAGTACTAAGTTCAAGTAAAAAGTGAATGAAAAAAAAAAATCTGCTCATTACTGTTTTGTTTCCAAATAATTAGTTATATTTTTTCGAAACAATGTATACCTATATAAGTATATAATGAAAGTATTGAAACCAACTAGTATAGAATGAATATCAATGGAACTGCAGATAATTTGATTTTAATTATTGTAATATAATCAACGTCGTGTTGATTAGGCAGTTAATTGACTAATTGACATTAGGTTAGGTACAACAATTTTATAGATAACATGTAAAACCCTGTATGGACAACACTTCTGCTAATGAGTGTATAAAATATTTAAAAGCAAATGGGACAGACATTGCAAAACATACTATGTTATATACACAGATTATGTTAAGTCACAACGGTAGATATAATTTTCGGTAGACAAACGGAATCTAATCGGAAAAAAATCAGCAAGACGAGAAATGCAATCGATTTC
>DWMF01000368.1:0-15269 GCA_018244815.1 Parelbella polyzona | reverse complement strand
TAGGATCGCTGGCAGACAATGGATGAGGAAAGCAGAGGACCGAGCAACGTGGCGCGCTCTAGGGGAGGCCTATGTTCAGCAGTGGACAGTTATAGGCTGATGAATGAATGAATACGAAATATACGCGCAGGTGTATATAACCAGCAACAATAGTAATGTTCCGTAATTTAGATAAAATTGTAGCAAGTAATTATGAAAAATAAAGAAAGAAATAAATCACATATATCTCAGAACAGTATTCAATGATAAAGCTATTTACTAAAGGGGCCGTTAAGTATAATGAAATAATCTGCCTTAATAATTTACTTCACACATCACTCAAGCCGAACTGCTTCCCGTATACTTTATGTAATATAAAATCAAATTACGAAACGATATCCTTATGTGTAAGTCGATAGAAAATAATATTTATGAAGGAACGTTTCAGCTCTTACACAGACAGTATCCACCCTGTATATACGTTTCGTGTCACCACCGGTCGTACATTAGTCGTGTTCGTATCGGATCGGATGCTAATCCCGGTCTCCGTAGGTCTCCGTTAGACCGATTAGACAGATTAGTGACGACAACACTGGCTTTACTTACATTTAACACTAGTATTAGCGGTTCTTTACACGTTCATCGTTTCTACTTACGTTATTGAATGCGGTTCGCATTAATATTCGCATTCGCATTTCAATTAATATTATTTAGGTGATTTCATTTTAGATTTTTACCGAATAAACCAGACTAAGGCAATTATGAAACTTTACTTAAAATAGCCGAAAATTGTCTAAAAACATTTCAATCACCTACAAGTTATTATGTAACTCGGAAGACAAATATCGCTCATTTGCGACTAGAATGTATTATTTCAAAAACACTATCTATCACAAAACAGTTTGAAAAAAGAAAGTTTGAAAACATAATAATTCTAGTCGCAAATGAGCGATATTATAAACATGAATATTAAGTAATTTCAATAAATATATTTTATTTGGACGGGCCGTGCAATGGCAGAACGAAAAATAACGAGCGCGCGAAACAAGCGTTTTGTCCGAACGCGTCCAACTGATATCTTGTACGAGGCGCGGCTGTTCGTACTTCCCCACTTAATTGAAGATAAGTGGACCGATACGGACTTCCGATGGCGATTCCAATGGGCTTCCTCCCTAGTTAACTGGCGCGCTTCTAAAAATAGCACCAGGGGACCGTTTAAGTTTGTACGTGCCTCGTTTCGTGCAGACGCGCGCTTTATTCTCTAAACTCGAAACTTTCTCCACTAATCTGCTGGATGATTAGGCCGATGGGTATTAAATATTCAAAAGGATTGCAGATCATTTTCATGGGATGAAATTTTGCGAAGCGTTCCGAAATGACGGCGGGGACCGCTCCAGCAAACTTTTTGATGGACCGGTGGATCTATGTAAAATGCTCTAAGCTATAAAAGGGTATTTCCTTTTGCATTAATCATTCATTAATGTATCTCCTTGGCTTTGTTAAAAACATGGGGTAATAAACAGCGGGGCAAAAAACGTAATATTCCATAATAGCATGTCATCAGTGCAGTTTACAAAATACAGGTATTCCCATATTTATATATATATATAATGTATTTTCATATTTAAATATTAATATTTTCATATAACGACATCATAATTTCGACGTTTCCGCTCGTACGTACTCTACTTAAATCATAAAACGTACTGGCGCCTTGAAATTTTACAGAATGCACGGTGGAACTCTATTAACTTCGGAAACGTTTAATTTCTTCACTTTATTGAATTATTTCGTGTCAAATAAGTCAAAACTTTTATAATAATTTTCACTAATTGCAAATATTGTTTGCAAATATTTATTCCGAGCCGTGTATCGAAATGAAACCAAAACAAAACGGAGAAACGTGTGTAACCACAGGTGTGAGTTAAACGGGAAAACAGTTCTATTGTAGAGAGCACAAAGTTATTTAGAACATTCCCGCGTAACCGGAGATATTTTGGAAACGGGATTAAAGGAAAGTTTAAATGAATTTGGTAGCAAATTTAATAATTCACTTAAGTGGCGGCGAGCAGCAACGGATAGTGCTATAATGAGAATGAAACCGCGTCGAGAATAGGTTGTGGTTACCGCAAAAGGTACGGAAATAGGTACCGAGCGCAGTTATCGAGATGTCAGCATCTTGTGTTTATGTAACAGGAGCTAAAAAATAAACTAACGATACTTGCTTATTGATAACACTACATATAATATAATCGAATACTAAATTGAACTAAATTACAGTATAAACGAAAAAGAGATAGTAATTAGTTATCCTTCGCTATTTAACCATCTTTACACGTATACTGAATTGACCGATAAAAAACAGACAGACACAGTGTACCATCAGAGCCGTACATTCAAAAATCTAGTGTACTTTTGTGTTTCCATTTACCACGCTCTTTGAACCGGTAAATACAAGCATTGCTGCAAAACATCGGAAGTCAGCATCACTGACGAGTCTCTACTTAAATCCTGACCTAACTTTCCATTACCTATGAACCTTCCTTGCGTGAATTACAAATAAAGCCGACCATAAGAGAAATTATTGTCAGTTCTGACCGTAAGCAAAAAAATGTAATCCACTAATTGAAACAATTTTTTATTCCTATTTTTCGGACGCGAGGTAAATGAATGTTACCTAGCATCGGTACTGACGGCAAAAAACTAAGTCGAGTTGGCAATTTTTCTAATGTCGCTATTTCACGCGAACACTGATTAAACCGGGAAATAGAAGAAATTTTTTACCGGAAACTCTATTTTCAGCCGGAGTTTTTATTAAAATCTCTTTCCTATCCTATAAAGTGCAGAGTTCTCATTAAAGTTTCACAGACGAGTATAGTGCACCTAGTATCCAATTTTAAAAATAATTTTTACAACTCGACAGTCGTTTTAATACTTAATCTATGTAATTACACTTCTCCGAGTTGTCTCTCGGATACGTTTTCAAATAGCTGCAAGTCGAAGTGAGCGAGAAAAATTAATCAGACAGCTATTACGAGTTAGTTTAAACATAAAATTACAATCCACGAAATCCTGGAAAAGCTGTAGAACGTATACGAAAGGGATAAGATAAACCAAATGCAAATGTCCTGTCTGTTACTTCAACTACAAAATTATATCAACAATGTAATAAAAGCTAGTTTTTCTAGCTCAATAACCAATTTTACTTTAAAAATAATTAACGAATACATTTTACTGTAATATTCACTAGTTAGCTGCATTTTACGATCTATTTTTTTTTTTGTTAATCTGTTAGAAGAATATCCTATGGCTCCTCATATGTAGAAACCAACGTATATCGATTATACACACGGACAAAACGAACGAACAAAGGACGAAAATGAGATAATCAGCGAATATCATTTTACGACACAACTGTGTAACTTTGAAAAGGTTTACAGAAAGGACATTAAAAAGGCAAAGCGACTCGAAAGTACCAACAGCTTCTTGGAGCGCGATCATTGTGCAGGTCGTACAGATATCTTTGTCAATCAAACCCCGGCGCAAACAAGCGAGGATCCGTTTAGAGACGACAAACCGAGTCCAAACAGGGCCCGTTTGTACGCCGGTCACGCGCGATCATCCGTAACCGACCACGGACGGGGACAAAAGCCAGGCGTCTTTGTGCCACCGGTTAAGGCATTAGATACCCGCGGAGCGGCTACTGCGAGACTTCACGGCGCCTTCTAGATAATACCTATACAAGAAACGGAAAAATAGTAGTCAATTTATTTCTACTATCGGAAATTCTATTCGGATAGTCTTGTTTATTCGTGAGTTCAACGGATCACAGACTGCAAGTTATAGTTATCTAGTCTAGTGTCTAATGTTTCTACGTTATTCTAAGCTTTGCATATTTACAATGATGTGTTTCAATATTCATTATATAATTTATATATTATTTTAATCGAGATATGCAGATAAACTAGCAGCGATGAGGTAAGTGCTTCACCAACATGCATGTAAATATGTAACTATTGATTCTATGTATGTATATTTGTCCATGTATTAAATTTGTTATACTGTACTAAAAAAATTTTTTTCGAAGACTGAGTAAAACTATCTACAAATCAACCAAATATTTCATATATACCAAATATTTAATATGCACCAACAAGGTTTCAATCGTATTCCGACAGATTCCTTTGCAATATTTACGAGTGCTATACAGGTGATTACGCGAACTAGCTTATACTTATAATAATAAACAATAACTAAACTAATAATAGACATTACTTGATTATGGAAGTATCAGTTACCAAAAAAAATTAAAAAATTAAATCGCTGTCGCTTATCACTTAGACGGTACCAGGTGGGGAAAAGGGGACGAAAGGCGCAGCGTACGTTTTTCGCCCAGCGTTGTCACGGCATTGTCTCTGCTGCATTATCGTAATTGAAGCGCATCCTGCGGGACTGGCATCCGATATAACTCTAGATAGATTTTTCATTAGTGTAATAGCACCGGTTAATTAAGCCACGCTAATCTACAACAGTTCATAGTCCAGTGGCGCCGCTGATACGCATCAGATATTATATGTTTATCTAGAGCTAATGCACTTTGCAATTAAACTCTGAGTCAAAATGTTAGTTTGATTTATTGGTCACTGTGTTTCTGATTCAAGTCGAACTTACGGTTTTTTCAAGGTGTCATCAAAACTTAAGGGACCCACTGTTTCATAAACAAAAAGACGAGTGCAACAGTAGTATCATAATACAGAACAAATCAAGTGTTACATTTTATATAATAATTCACTATGGCTACTTACAGTAAATTTGATATGGTTAATATCGTCGGTTAACTCCACGCGAGCTGTCCGCCTGTTCCTAATAAAAAGGCATATCCTATTTTCAACGACTTTGATCTATATGCGTTTCAATTTAAAATCTGAATTAAATTAGGTTAGGTTAGGTTATACATATATACGTAGAAGTATGTCACGCTCAGTAGCTACACTAACGAATTGGAAGCAGATTATTAACGGGATGATACGAGCCATTCTTTAGGAGACCGCCAACCTAAGGTAAAATTGCTTGAAATGTCAAGTCTGTAATTTTTGCAACATTGAAAATTAGCCATTTACAATGTTTGGCGCAAAATAAGAAGATGCCTAAATTCACAAATAGCTTATGGCGAAATTGTAACCAGAAATTTATGTCACTTAAGAGTCAGCTCAAATAACTTGATATTTCACTAGCACAACTATTTTTATTAAATCCACCTCTAAATAATTTAACATCAAACCAATAAAAACCAAAGTGGCTATCATTAGTCTAAGCCAGATGTGAACTAACATCACAGATCGTATCCGATACACCGTCTACTAATTCCACCCTGGAAGTTCCGCCATGAAAACTATGTATAAATTTATAGACTGGATATATTTGAAATAAAAATAACCGCACTGTTAGTGTATTAAATCACGAATGCTCGATCACTCGAAGCATTTAATGCGATATCTAGCACCTGCCCCCACCACTTTGCATAATGGCGGCGAACCGTTTTTACTGACAGGAAAATAGCGGCTAAAACTGCAATAAAATACTTTTCCTCTTGATATAACAAAGTTATGCCATCACGATACATTTATGCAAAGGGGATGTGTTGTACGATGATATTTCTTTTAATATGTCGTGTTAATTTTTATTGTGTACAACTAGCTAACAATCAAATAAGGATATCCGTTATTAATACGCAATCCATCCAAAATACTCAGATTCTAATCAGCTCAGGTTAGGCACAAATCGGTTGATGTCAATACGTGCTAGCTTGAATTATTTTCTATTTTTTTTATAAGATCTCACCTTTCAGAACGCACCATATCGTTCTAGTACCTACTATGATATTACAGTAGAAAAAATAAGCGGAACATCCACAATCAATTCCAATCATGAACGAATGATTCTGTAGATTTAAACAATTAATAATTAAAAATGGATCCGACCGAATAATAAAATCATATAGAATCAATAATAATAAATACTCAGTACCCATCGTAATGTCTACAAAACCCATCAGGAGGTATATTGGAGATTATGAGACAGAGCAAACATCTCCGCCGTTCGTCGAAGACGTCGCTGTGCAAACGGAGCACGAGACAGGTGCGCTCGCGTTCGGGCCAAGTCGTTAAACTCGAGCTGTTCGAAATAATAAGTAGTACTGCCGTTCGAGTTGCGGAAAACGTCGCCGGCAATTCTATTGAAAGACCGAATGAAGATAAATGGTGAAGTCGGCTCCATAACGAGCCGAAGTCGACTGTTTTCAATTTGCCCCCGCCCGCTTCCGGTTCGATCTAGTGTAAATTCTGAGAAATGTATTTTTGTATTTTGCGCGTCTTTCGCGTTAGATGGCCCGTGTGTTTGCTAAAGGTTAGGCCGCCTTCGCATTAGCTACATGTGAAAATGGCCAAACACATTTGAACTTATGTACCTATCGATTGGTTACGCTACCTATTAAACATAAATTTCATTCAGATTAGGTAATTAATTTTTTTTCGTTTGGTTCACATAAAACATATATGATATAAACTATTATCATTGCGAAATTTAAACAAAAAAATACAATACATCCGCATGAGTGTTTACACCAATATCTTGTGTGGTAGTAAACCGCGTTACTCGAAACCTACACTCAGTAATTATGTATTAGGCTTAGATTTAAGCCTACATATAATAATTTCCGTTTTTGCGACGCGATAGTGGATCTCCTTTCAAACATATGTATTTGCTGGTGACTGATCCGTAATTCGGGATATTTTGCGAATGGGTACCTGTATGAAAACAGCCTAACACATACCCTGTCCCCTCGCTATTATTTTCCATTGTCGGTCGTGAAAACAATGTTATCGCACTGCTCTACGTAGTTTCGCTTCGTTTATTACGTACACTGTCATGCCGTTTGCTACATCCGACTAGTTTACGAGCTAGTGCGTTTCTTACAGGGACTACTGAAACGTATATAGGTACACGGCCGAGTTTAACGTAATAAGAAAAAAGTTTAAAGTTCCTTATGGATATCCTTATCAATAATGCATAAGCATCTCTTTTATATTTTGTGAGTGTCACATTTTCAACTGGAAGTAAAGCCATCACCACTATGGAGTATATTTCTAACCAAAAACAACCATACCTTAACCTGTTACCTCCATCAAATAACATTCTTTTGCTAAGGATTAATCCACGTTATGCTAAAACTTAATTTACAAAAAACTATCAGAGCCGCAATATCAAAAAAAGTCGATTAAATCACTAGTTATTAGCACGTGCTCGAATCATATCGAATTGACAAAAACAACTACAACAATATCACACATAAATGGACCGTTCAAACGTAACACACAACGATCCGTTACTTACATAAAAATCAATATGCGCTATCACGTATCTGAACGGCCAATTTGAACGAACAATTCAAACCGGCGGGTAGAACGAAAAAAAAAGCGTACTCACCGCTCTTCGGTGAATCTAAAAATCGAATATTTAATTTGAATTATTCATAATCCGCGAGTTATATCGGCCGTCGTTATTCTGGTGCATGATTCATTTCAATATGAGTCACGGTGGAGGAGCGGATGGCGCTAACGAGACACGGGTATCTTCAGACACATTTCGCTTTGTAAAGATACTCGGGTACGCGGACGGCGTTGAATGTCGATCTGGCGAGTTTCCATTCGTTCGAAACACCTTTGACGCGGGTTACACTTTGACCCGTGTACATTTCGTGTGGAACTTTCTTTTAATTTTCGCCGTCACTTTTCACGCGTACCGCCGCTCTGTCTGTAGAGCGACGCACGCCTCGGCGCGGTCGGCGGAGCGATAAACGTTGCATCGGAAAATAAAAACAAGGCGTCGATGTCTTTCTTTTTATCGATTCTATTGTTCGCAGATTTCTACAACTGCCATAGTTAGTCGCTACGGTTTCAATTTAAAAATCCTTAGACCGTTTTGATTAAATTTCAAAGGAACTTGTTAAGGGTGGACTAATATATATTGGAAACACTAAAGTAATCTTACGACACTATACATATATACAAATGATCTCATGTTGCTTAATATTAATGTTATGTGCTGTTATCTCTAGAAGTAGATTAAAAATAATTGAGATTTCCTTTTTGGTAATTAAAAGTTACCGACTAAATTGAATACTTATAATTTACTGACTGGTAAGCAAGTTCATAAAGATGAGGTTTTTTCTAAATAGCCTCTCCCCATCCCTGATATGAGAATACTAACTAATTTCTACCTATTCCTATTGACTAATTCCTACGAGAGCAATGTTGTAAATCTAATGGTATGTGTCCTTAACAGATCAAACTATCTCTACGTTAAGTTTCATCTAAATCAATTCAGCCATTTTTGGGTAAAATAAATTTAACTTTATAAAAAGACAAAAAATATCTTCGAAGAATATTTTCCGTCTTATATTCGAATGAAATAAAGACACATTGTGGTAAAAATTACAATTAATAAAAACATCAAAATTCCATTAGAACGTTGGTATCTGAAACAGATTATCTTCGAAACAGCAATAGAAAATTTTAAACCATTATAATACATTATTGACAACAGACAATAAATAATTCATAAATAAAATATTCACCTTATTCAATCTAATAGAATGACGTAAATTGCTTAATTGAGTTCAATCGATGTACTTTGGTGAATACTAATTAAACGCAACGTAAACAAAACACGCTAAATCAAATTGAACGGTAAAAGGATTTTCCAATAATAACGCAATAATGAAATTAAACTAGCACTGGATGCGAGTGCGTAGGTGTGATTAATTTGACTACTAGGTTATTACTAAATGTGGTTTGTGGTTTCAAACTAACTGATGTCCGTATTATCATAGGTCTACGTGTGCATAGTACCGCGTAGCACGTCGTAGTACGTCTTAGCATTAGCTACTGTTTACGTATGTTAGAGTACGTTTCGTTTTTCGGTCAACTGGTTGTTATCTGAGGATTTTCTCGTACTTCCACCGATAGGAGAGAGTAATAGTTGCAATTTTCATGTATAAATTGTATCCTTTAACATGGAATTTAGATTTAGGATATACAATTTTTTGTTTATATGTATATTGTATCACGAATTGTTCATATATTTCAATTGTTGATATATTTAGTAATAAATTGCAAATTCGAGTATTTTCACAACATAAACCATGACGGCAACATATGGTAAGAAAAAAAGTTAGGAAGATCTCTTGAAACTGTTCCATTAAATGCCTCGAGTAAATTTATTAACCTGTCCCCGTATATTTTGTCTATATGGGAAGAACTTTTGATTATTTTCGGTCATAATTCGGCGGGCGATCGCACGTGAAATTAAACGACACTTTCAATTATTGCGGGGTTCGATCCCGATGCCGTCCGAGGGCTATATTTTTGTGAAGCTATGAATTTTAGAAGTCAGCGGCCCCAATCTGTGCGACTAATGACCTGTGAAAGATTCCATCGAATTGAGTAATTTTTCTTGGCGGCCCTCCCTTTATAACATTTTTAATTAGCAGCAATATCATCGGATTTGAAGCTTCATCCAAGCTTGCGTAATTAGTTAGAAGATTGGAGCGAAAATGTCGCAGAAAATCGGTAGTGTTACTTAACCATTTATTACGTTTCACGTTGATGTGAACAAAAAAAACCGTATTCGAGACATACGAGAAAAAAATAATATAAGTTAAGGAAAATTCTGAACAATACTCAAATATTACATAATCTTCGTGGCCTCGAGCCTTTTATATTCTCTATCCGATTACTTTTGATTATTATCTTTCCAAATAGGCATAGTAATCTAAGCAATCGCGTATGACGTCTTTCATTTTTATCAATGTAACATTAGATAAGTAAGTAACTTACCTACTTTATTTCCAAATAATCCTAAAGATAGTTCGCCAAATACAACAATGCTGCTGTGTAACATACGTACCGTAATAATTAAGCAAAAATAAGAGTACATATTAACAAATGCAGACACATCTCACAGGACTCAATATCAACATGAACGGAAACGTATCAACCGTCACGGGGCGTGACGCTAATTAAAACCTTATTAACGTGAACGGTGAGTTCATTTCAACAAAACAACAGACACATTCGGTCGCAGTCCACGGCGTCTGTACCAGTAGGTCGAGTTATTTGCTTAGGACGGTCCGAAATAGCCAGTTCGCCTCAACAAATACGTAACATAGCACCCGAATATTCACTCTGTAACGTACTACGTACACATGTCAAGTATTGTGTGGCCGTCAGATTAAGAAGTGCCGTGCCGTTCGAAGGACACAGCTATTAGACACGAGGTACGGCGCGACTTGATTGCGAGAGTCACGAAGGGCGGGAATATTGCAAGCCAACTTGGCCGGTGCTACGTATCACTTGTTTGTTTTATCATTACAATGTGTACAAAGTCAATATATGTACATACATATTACTTCAAAAACGGCAATGTGTGCTGGGTATCTTTTAATTTTATCGTGAAAAGGTTGACATGAAGATTCACCATGCACTTAAGATATCGAACCTGTACGTGAATTACATTAGGTGCGTAATAGCTGCATAGGTAAAATGATTACAAGTCGTCTTTGTGAAAGTAATAAAAATAATGCATATCTTGAAACAATCAATAAAAAAAAATTCAAATCAAAATTTTACTACCGGTTAAGATGGAACTGGAATGCCTTATGTACCTCTGTATCTGCCTATCACGTCATGAGACAGTCAACAACAGTACACGAATTTATCCTCTCAGTAGTAGAAATTGATGCAGCGACAATTCATCTACAATCAGACCCCAAAAATCTACATTGAAGAACACATGTTTAAAAAACACTAATGCGTTTCCATTACAATTCGTAGAAAACAAATGTGCCGTTGTTTTCAACAGTATCATCACAAATAAAAATTTTCACGGCACAAGCAGCCATTTTAAAACTATGCAGCAATTATCCAACGAATTCACCCGATCTCGGCCGAGTTTAGCCGACACCAAAAGTAGTTCATTAAGCCCACACGTGCTGATGTGTAAATAATTGGATGGTAAGGAGAAACATAACGAATAAAAGTGGAGTTTTAACAAGGCGCACAAAAAGCCTAATTACCGGCAACACTGGGAAACACGTTTGCCGTACTATATACTGATTCTGTAGGAATTTTCCACGCGAACAAACATTTGTGCATATGTGGCAAGTGTGAATTTAACGCATTCTTGTTTAACGTGTGCGCTAAATTGAGTTAAAATGAGTGAAACGCTAGCTTCTGTACGATATACGCAGTGAACCATAATTCGTATGAAGAAACGCTTGATGTCTTTTTTGTGATTTTAAACATTAATTGACAAAAACCGATAGGACATCTGCCAGACTAATCGATTGACGGACCAACTATTCTGCCGCTCATAATGAGCCCTTTGTAACCAACAATAAGGGATAAATAAATATAATCAATATTGCTAATCATGATATTTGTATATAGAACGAAAATTTCCAATTTACTTTTGGAAATGGTACACGAATAAGCATGTATACTCAGTAGGTTTCGATATATTTTTTTAAATCTAATATAAAAAAATCCAATCAGAGTTCAGAGCGCAATAGAAGCACATTCCCTATTGCTACAAAAAACTAGCAATGACAATATGGAAGGTGAAATTTGTGAGAAAAACATGAAAATCGATTGAAGAAAATAAAGTTGAGTACACATCGGCGAACGCGTAACGCGTAAACAAGCTTTCCGACTGTAATAGCATGACATATTCAATTCATACGCACATGAGCGAAATAGAATCATCTTACATAATACACTTCCTTTATATTCGTAAGTATAACGGGAACAAACTTAAATACGTAAATATTCCACATAGTGGGGGCGATGTAACGTATTGGAACGAATTCGCGTAATAATAATGGCGTATTAATAATGTATTATATTTACGATAAAACCGTGTATATTCGATTTAGAAACGTTATCATTCGAAATACGATCACGGAATGTACTATATCACACAAATGACCTTGTAATATTAAAAAGAGATTAAATAACACTATAGAATGTAGTGGAATATAACGAATAAAATATCTAAAAACACGCCTGTAATTCCCGAAGGGATAAGCAGAGGAGTGTAGTACTCTCACGTTTTACCAGTTGCGTTTACGTAACAAAATGGAATAGTAGAATATGGATGTAGAATATACTCAGCAGAATAGATTGACTCATAAATGCGTATTTTTTATGTGAAGATGATAACAAAAGAGTAGGCAGCACTCACAAGTGACCATCATACATGCAACATATTAAGAACAGGAATAGGTATCGTAATAAATATAGAGATTAGTTTACCCAATCAGTTGTTAATAAGACTACTGCACACAAATATCGATACACTGAAGATTTTCAGTTCTTAAATTTTTTTTTTCATACTACATTACATTACGATATATGTATCTACATATACATGTATGTACATCAAATATTGATTTGATTGATTGATGGACATTGAGTGTCAAATTTGATAACATGTTAGTACATTATATACAAGTAAATTACATAGTGTATAAAGGAAATGTATCGGTTTGTAGGAAAGAATTCCAGAAGTTTCGCTGAAATATATAAAGTGTACTGCAAATAACAGGAGGCTTTCACGTCGTCGGTAGTTTACGGAGAGATACGGCACCGGCGTGTAGTTGTAATGAAATTAAGAGGCATTAGCCGTTGGACGCAGGCCGCGACTCGTGAGATTAAGCAGTAAAACTCCAATAAACAACAATAGAAGGACTGCAAGCGTCATGTTCATCCATGTTGCCGATTTTAATACAAACCAAAAATAAAAGAAAATAACACAACACTTACAAAAATACAGAAATTATGGTAAATACAATACGATATAACAAAGTAAGATTGACAATTGTGAGTGCGTCAAGTCGCGACATAACTCAAATATAATTGTGTTGAATTACGGGCCGGCGGACAGGGTCAGATGTGATAACGTCGCGGCTCACGCGATACGGATGACGGACGACGCGTCACACGTCACTTTTTCACCGTGACAATATTAACGTAATATCTGTTCAACAATAACAGTAGTGCCAACGGTGCGTTGATTAGCTAAAATCCAGTTCCGGTCCGACCCTTTTATCTTTCCACTGTTGGAACAGCGGTCTCCCCACATAACAAAACCAATTACATCTCACTTTTGATCAACTCAAAAAACTACCCGCAGGTAAGTGTACAGGTCTGATGGTAAGTAGCAGCGACAAACGATTCTTTCTTAATTTTGATCTGGTATCAAATACACTGTAGACTTTTTCTATTCGATCTTTGTCACAGTTACATAATTCGCCCGCATTAGATTTATTCATTCTGTCATCTTAAATATGACCCTGAACAAAGTTATAATGTTTGATGGTAACAATTACTATTATTATACAACCTCACGCCTGGTGCCATATGTACGTTTATAATCCCCAAAAGTAATAACCCCGAAATCCGAACGATTTTATCGATATGCCATTAGTTATTTAAAGCTCATTTTTAGTTAAAAAAGAACGTTTAGTAATACAATTTTCATTAAACGAAGAACAGAACCTCTCTACTTAAATTTTGCCCTCACCTTTAATACAGACTTTGACATGTTTCGAAACATCGTCCAGAACGGTGGCTCTCTTGCACTTGCTTCAAAGTGAGCGCCTCTGGGGCTGTCATTTAATTTCCAGTTCTATACTAAATGAACTGCACATTTTCTTAAATAACGTTCTCATTTTATATTTTACGAAAATGAACTCTGTTCTTAAATATAAAAATAAATTTTTGCAAACAATCTAGTAGAGAATATGAAATTTAAACACAATATTTATAATGTAACGAATAATAAAGCGTGTTACGACGTAAAGTTAATGCCACGAAAGCTACGAATTATAAGAACAGAGACAAAATTAAAACATTTATATATCTTTAAACACAATATTGTTGTTGAATGTTTGCTAATTTACCGTGAACACTAACTCACCGAACAGCTTCTTCATCATCGTTATCATCACTATTTAAACCTACTTTCACCTCTGGACATACGTTTCTACCACATATTAACTTAGAATAATAAGTAGATATTAATTTCGAAGTCTAATTTACAGTACAAAACATATGTATATTTCCTTCCAATCATTTCAGTGCACAATACAACTAAAAATAATCCAATCCAACTAAACTTGGCTTGTTCTAAAAAATTCTTGTCATCGAAACACAAGGACAACTTTGTACCTTAACAACAAATCCATGCACAAAACAATTGAAAACATGACACTGTACCACAGCGTAGCAACGTGAACGAAACTAAGCGCCGAATTACACGTGTTAAATAAGTAGAAATAGCAATAAAAGAACGAGTACCTCAATTGTAGCGTGAGTCTGTAACGATCATAGTTTGAAATAACCAAAGTAGGGAGTGCTAGCTGGCTAAACTGTTCCAAGTATGCCAACTGCACCCAGTCTATTTCGAAAATGACCATATCTGTGATTTCTAATATAATCCCCGGATATTAGGCTGTAGACCACAGCGAAGATGCCAATGTGCAAACGTTACACAGTTAGGTACTGTAGGTATCCAGTGTTTCACAATTTGGGACATACTCTATTCCCAGTGGGACTTCAAGTATGAACAAACGAATAGCGGTGCAGATTTAATTTAATAATTATGCTTTATGATTTATTAATTCAAAAGGTTTCAGAAACATCTTGATTCTTCTATATCAAAAACGCAGGTCACCAACTATATTATACATACGTATATGGCCTATTAAAAGATCATTAGTCGCTCTTCGAACATCAGTGTCCTTGTGTTGCTGTAAGTGCGAAATTGTTTTCGATTCATAAACGCCATTAAGCCGTGAACCGCTATCTGCGCACCTTTCTCTTATAATTCCCGGATATAAAGCTCTCTGGACCATTGCGGCGGCCACGCCGAGCGCAAACATTATTTAGGCTTACCCAAAGCATTTAAGCTGAAACGTTCGTAACATCCCACGCCTTTTATCAAAAACACTACAGCGATGTCTACTGCTACAGTTTTACCTTTTGCGATATCTTAAAGAACGCTCTATTTAAAGATACTCTTCCCATTCTCTGAGAAAATTCCGTTTCCGCTAAGAGAATTTTTATTAAGAAAAACTATACAAATATTCTCCGATCGCAGAGTAGTTTTGTAGTAGAACATTTTTATGATGCAATTTGAGCTTTTTTAGATCGGAGAGCGTACGACGAGTA
>DWMF01000367.1:0-15274 GCA_018244815.1 Parelbella polyzona | reverse complement strand
CAAGCTCACTACTCGTTTTTCTCAATCTGATTTAATATAATATACAGAGAATTAAATTTCGACCTATTCTCTAGAATTTATGATTTCCGAAGTTCTTATTTTCATCACTGCCTGTGATGTTTCTGTTACTAAGGAACCTTACGTAATGAAAAAATTGTAACGATATTATGGACAAGTTAAAGTATATCGTTCTATGTTACAGACATTAGTGTCACTATCTCATATTGCTATGTAATTGCATACTTTTTAGCATGAGCCTAACGGATATTCGTACGATTTTGTACAGTAATAGGAACATACACTTGGTTGATTGCGACAAAACGTCGCGCTGTCGAAGGCCTTACTAAAGTCAGTAGCGGGTAATCTCGTCGATATATCAGAAGCATTGAGCTGTCCGAGCTGACTATCGTCAACTGGACGGGAAGTGAGTAATAAATGTTTAAATTATTGTATTATATTTTAATTTAAAGTTGTTGTTTAAAATATTTACGAATGTATAATGATGCAAAATTTCAATATTTCCTGATGTAGAGTAATTAATTTTTTGTTGCAATAATAGTAAAAATAAAATTAGAAAACACCGATATTATTACAACGTATAATAAAACTGTAAATTATCGACAAGCAATAATGTGATAATTTCAAACAGAACTTTTAGATTATAGTTAAAGTTCACTTATAATTGATTGGCTCAAAATTGAAACAATTATTTTAACATACATATTCCTATAACTACAGCAAACGTACAGCCGGTAGTGAAACTAAGATAATCTTCCGTTTACTTTAGACCACTTCAATTTTGTAGTATTTATGTTCTTGCCGAATAAAAATCAAGGAATGTCTCATATCGTGGGATTCACACGTGAGCTAAGACAAATACAGCTTCAATGGACCGTTCCATTGAAATAACAACGTCCAGTCCACTTATATCGGATTTCTTATTGTTCCTCGTTCCATTAACGTCTTTATAGAACGTTCTCGATGTCCTTATATGATATACAAACATTGATGATTTGATTGTTGTCTTTCTATCACATTTCCATTAATATGTATCTATATTATTAATACCATTTCTGTGATCTTCAAAAACAAGTTAATTAAAACTAATATGATTAGATTTCATAAAACAATAGAATCTTATGTAATTGCTTTCTGAAGGGCAAAACGAAACGTTCTGAAGAACGAAAAGTAATAACAGATTAAAAATTAATACCGCTTTTAAGGAACGCTCGTCAACTGCAAATTTTAGAATCTACATAAAATAAAGTCCGAAAATAAATTTAGAAAATTGGAAATCTCTATTTTTTAATTTTTGAAAGCCGACATATCAAATTGTGTTCTACTTGATGTATTATGTATACATAAATATTTCGACTCATGGTTTATGTTACGCATATCAGTGTAATTGCCGTAAATGTCGTGTTGAATGTTTAATGCTTTTAGATTCCAACTAGTCCACAGGCCAATAACCCAAACGCGTTCTATCCACCAGCTCGCACACCGCATGCATTTTGTCAGCGGGATGACGAGCTGTTTATTCGTGTTCGTCGCATTACACTTCACTAATTCCGAATGTTCTCGCTTGTGGGTGCGATGGAGCTTTTGAATTATCAGCCGGTGTTCATATTTTGTATTAGGTTCTAATATAGGTAGATGTGTTTTAATGTTTGTACGTACGTAGTCAAAATATGTATACTTCAAAATTATAGAAATAGACTTTTAACGCGTTTCGAAGAACTTACATTTTATATATAACATTATATTATGATATTATAAAAAAGTTGTTACCCGCTATTGGCCACCCGGCCAGATCGTGACGTTTGAGAGAGTCAGAAGTCTGCGAAATCGGCGTGTGCGTATGAAGTGAAGAAGTGATGCATGTAAACGCAGCAGGTCAGCTCTGCAAGGATAGATATTTGGCACTCGGTGCTCTCTGACGTGCACATAAAGAAACTGACGTAACGGTATAGTATTGATAATACAAATATTTGGTACATTTATAAGAGGCAGAGATACAGATTCGGAGATACAGGCAGAGGAATTTAGTACATTCCTACAATTCATCTGTGATGTGTTGAGGGGCTGAGCCCATTGCCATCCACCGGGCACAAATCCAGACTCTGAGCCATAACTAGCTATTTCAAGATAGAAGAACTCAACAGTACCCTTCTCGGGACTCGGCCCCAGGCCTCTCAATCAACTGTCGCGCTGGCAGCTGCTCTACCAACGAGACATTAACTTATCCGTTATCTCCAAAGTTTTGTTAAGAATACAAGACCTATCATAAAGACGGTTTCCTACTTGCACATCTACATTGTTTTCGACGGTGGTTGCAACCGTAATATATACGGTTAAATAGTTAAATTTACAAATATAACTATGCCTAGTTTATTTTAGTTCTAAAAGTTAAATGTAGATATTTACATCGAAACAATTTCGGAAGGCTTCCGTTAACGACAATCACATATTTTAGTGCACTCTATGGGGTGCTTAATGAAATCGGTCATTATCCAAAGTGCTGGTATACTCTCGTTCCTGGATAAGGAAGGATGTTCATAGCAACCAGTTTTAGTAGGGTTGCCCACAGTGCACAAATTATTTTTATATGTAAAGTGACTGTAATTGCAATTAGTACTTATGATTCTGTAATTTTTGTAACTACCAAATAAAATCGTCTATTAATATTTATAATAGGAAAAGTATTCACAGATATTAGGTTTATCTTTATTTGATCGATTACAACAAATAACTAACAATAAGATAATTATCGTAGGTACAGAAGTCATTATTCCGCAAATCTTTTAAACTTTTAAATATTTAGCTTGACCGGTGCATGTTTTTCGGTTTACCCCGACTAGTTTCGTAAGTATACGAAGTCCTGCTTCGCGATCTCTGATCGCGGAGAATGCACGACGAAGACTACTAAAGTTACTGGTGTCAACCCTAAGAACGATAACATAATTATCGGGTGACGAATAAGTGACTCATAACATAAGTTTGTTGTGTAAATGAGCGTGTTTAGATTGTGACATTGTTTATTGTAATGTATTGGGTCGTTATTTTGTCAACGGAACACTAACATTTCGACGGAACTGTCCAAGATTAGATACAATAACATAGGTAGTACTCAACGCACGGCGATACATTCGAAAAATGTTGAGAAATGTTCTGCTTTCCTGTATCTATACAATTGATATTTGCATAAAATACACCTGAGAAATAACAAAACTAAGAATAATTAAGCTAAGAAATATGCAACTAAAATAATTGCATTCATTGTACAGTTGAAAAGAATTTTTTTACAACCGTGTAAACACATCATGTAAAAACATCTGAGAAATGCATGTTTTCATAACGAACATGCATTTTTACAGTCGGCCATACTTAACATTTACATAAGAAAAATGAATGCGTGTGTTTTTAAATACGTTTCGCGACATTTTTAACGTACCCCACCGCGCGTAGGCCTGACTTGTGCAATTAGCTTGTCAACTTTTTTTTGCGATTCCTTAAGCGTACAGACGCATACCTGTGCCCACAATAGAACACTTACATTCTATCGTCTTGGTGTAAAACCAAAAACAAATCAAATTTGTAGGCGACTGTACTAGAGGTATTTTACGCACATAGTTTGTGCATTTGTACCACCGATGACAAAATATCTTTATCTTTAACTACTGTCTATTTCGTTCCCAAATGCTATTATATAAATATTGATCACCACTGTACATTTGTATGTCTGCAGTATAACTTATGTACTTATTCAATTTGCATTAATATGTAGAACAAGAAGCAGACTATTCGGCTAAAATTAACAGGCTAAAAATGAGAATTTTCAGTTATCATAAATCAATAATCATAAATCATCAATAAATGACAGATTATCTACAGATAGATCAACAATATTTTATCTTTGTGTAATACTTGATTGCCTCGTTGATAAGTGGTGGCAAACGCGACTGCTGGTCGAGAAATTCTGGGTACGATCCCCGGGTCGGGTACTATTGAATTTTTCTGCCTTGAAAGTTTTTGTGATGTCTCGGTGTCCGAATTTGTGCCTGATGCACGGCCATACCACATATTTCATAATGTGACGCAAACATAACTGCCTTGCCATACCTTCCTTTCCTTCCTTCCTTTTTATCTTGCCGTTCCTTCCTCTTAACTTGCCGTTCCTCCGCCTACCTCTTCGGAGATCACACGCGTGATGTTAGGTTTTTATAAATACGTACATAATTTTTTTATCCATCAGCACAACCATCAATTTGTTGCTGTCATGCAGCAGACGTAGATTCATAACATACTTCTACATCGACCTTGAGTGGAGCGGTCAACAACCCTGTGTATGCGATGAAACCTTTAAATCTATATTCGAAGTTAATTTCCGGCGCGAAATAAAAGGGATCTGTTAACCCCACGAGTAAGTGCTGGTAACTGCGACACCGTTATGCTACACCATACATATCATCCCCCATAAATTTTAATTAAACCATTAATTCGATACTCATAACAATAACATGCATTGTTACATTTATCGTTCTATATTTACATTTGTGTTTTGTTTTCGATCAGTATGTAGGTACTCGTATATTTATATGTATGACAATAAAAATTCTTCCTTGTGTTTCATCTCATTTTTATACTGTGCTGCTTATTTCTTCTTGTTGAAAGAATGTTTTTTTTTCCTTTCTTCTAATGTAGATCACGTTCACGATTTTGCTTTATTTATAATGAATAGTGGAATAAATAGCAATAATATAATACATAAATAAATATTTGATGGATCATTTGAGAAATTCAGTGCACATTTTTACCAATTGATGGTAATAAACAAACGATTTTTTTTCCACTGACTAAGTATACGTTTCTACTAAATCCAAGGAAGTGACCATTGAAATTATTTTTTTTTATAAATTCGTCATAAATTGAGTTCAAGGCATTTAGAAACGAAAATTTTTTTTTAACCTTAATTAAATTTTTTATGTGTTACATATTCCCCAGTTCAATTTTTAACTACAATCAAGTTTGCAACAAAGAAACAGTTAAAAGCACATTCATTTTATTTGTAAGACTCTCGCTGAGTTTATTATCATGTGACGCATGGATGTTCTCACATATTCTTAAACTCATTTAGATCTTGCAATTCAACTCAGTGGATAGGCGCCGTAAATTATTTCATATTAGCTATGAATAATACATTATAATGATGTGCCAATTAACGAATGTTTTTATTAAAATGCGCGGACATCAAAGTGGGTGACACTGAACTGAATATTTATGGCGTCAGCACACCATAGAAATGTCATATAATGTATCTAATCATTTGGCGAACACACGAATTCCATCAACATTACGTGTGAATATTTAAAATGGATGTTTTATAGTTATGCTCGACAATTATATACATAGATTATCCTGGGTCACTGCTTTGTGTAAAACTGACTTGAAGTAGTATTTGAGCACTAATATACTATCAAAAATTGGTTGCCTCATTATGAATTGGAAGTATTATGGGTAAAGTTGAAGTTGGTGAAGATTAAGTTGACAGGTTCCACAAGCTTCTAAGAGCATTATAAACATTGCTGAGATCTGTAGGATTATTAGTACGTTTTCTCCCTTTTAGCGAGTGAAAAAGATTAATTTCGCGTTTAATTCCTGAGTTATATATTGGTGCTGAGAATTCAAATACTAGATCGTCGGATAGTCGGAGCTACAATCCCAAACAACTACTGTCATCAACTCTAAAAACCAAACATCTTCATCATCCTCATCAGCCTGCCTGTCCAATATTAAACATACATAGGTCTCCACTGAGCAGATTTCGCCCATACTGCCTAAATAGATTAGACTATTAGATTTAAACTAATTGATTTTATCCATATATTTTCCGCGAAATATTTTCTGCAAATTTTCATCATCATCTAGTTTGACTGGTATGAATCTCATTTGGCAGTAGGTCTACCCTTTTTTCAAAATAATAATGGAAAAGTAAACAAATATTCACTTATGCGTATCTTATGAAGATAACACGAGTTATGTTCACACTACTTATGTTACAATAAGACTAAAATTAACATTAAAAAGAATGATATCCTATTAAAGAAACTAGTAACTAACCAACATCGATGAACAAATAAACAACATAAAAAAAAACCAATAGTAGGTACAGTATAATTTAGCTAACTCTATAAAAGATTTATGCGTTTCCACAAAAGCGATCAGATCTATTCGTGAACGCGTTTTACGAATAATATTTATGGCCCTAGATTAATACGTTACATCGAGTTATCTCCCCGAAGCCTTAACAAGGGAATTAGGGGTCATTTTGTTCAAAGTTCAAGAGCCCACCTACAGACTTGATGAACAGAACGGCCACCCGTACTTTAGAACTGTTGAAATGTAGAGCCGCGCTTAAAAGAAGGCGGTCTTTTATAGCGGATTATTGTACAGGTGATTAGTTTTAACCAAATACGAGGTGGAGCTCTGAACCCTTTCTACACTTCTTATGAAGGTAACGTGCCTTTTTGAACGTAATATAGCGCCTGTAATCGCCTAAGAGGTAGGCAGGGGACTGTAGTGCACTCGCACGTTTAATCACTTACATTTATGGCCTACCATGGTGGTGATAATTAGGGGAAGAGTGAACGTAAATTGTCTAATTATTGCATTGATATGTGCATTTTCTGTTAAAAATATTACAGTCTAGGCTGAACCTTCCTATCTCCACAGATAGAATTAAGTGGCAGAAATCGCTAAGCTCTTTAATGCCGATTATTGTGCGTTCTTCAGCCGATGTAATTATACATTTTCTTTGTATAATTTGTGATACACAATAAAGGATTTTTTATTGCTCTCAAATATTTTTAAAAATATCGTAAATATTTTGAGTACACTCACTTACGTCAATGCATACGGGGATTTTTTATACAAATATAATATATTGTATAGATGAACTCCTCACTCGGTGTTTGCATTAAATTATTGTGTTTTACGGTTTTCAAATACCATATTAATACATAATCTTATAACTATATAATATAAATATTACGTCGTGAACAACTAAAATAACACGGAAAAGAACTCTATTTATGTGTGCGTAACATTTCAGTTAACCGCTCACAATTGAACAGAACCTTTATATAATATGAGTGATATCGAATAAAGCGCTGAAAGAAAATATTATATTTTTGACGATGAGATTAACTTTGTGATTTATAAGCGGTGATGTGTCTTTATTAACTCAAGTCACGCTCGAGCACTCGTATAATTGTAATGAATTTACTGCCAAAGAACTACCCATTAAATTTTATCGTTTTGTTTTTTGTTACTTAATTAGTGACTTTTTTTCTGGTAAGTAAGCAAAGGGTTGGAAGGAAAAGCAATTACAAGGAAGCCACGAAACTGGATATTTTTATGTGTCACCATAAAAAAGTTTTAAAGATGTTTATGTAATTTTTTAATAAATTTGTATACAACAATGTCGGTTTTTCTAGTGCATAGTACATTATCTGCAAGTTGAAGGCTAGTATTTAAAACTTCGTTAAAGACACAATGACATATTAAAATTCGATCGACTGCCTTGTTGGTCGAGTTGCAAGCGTGACTGCAGATATAGAGGTGGATTCGAATCCTGTGTTGAGTACTATTCAATATTTATAACTCTGATTTCTTATAAGAAAATTTAATAACGGCTCGCAGGCTGTAGATTTTATAGTAGTGATTTGTAGGTAAAGCAGAAGTGAATATGAAGACTTGCTAAGAGACCTCATCACCCAGCATTGAGACATTAATAATTTGGTGACCCGTTTAAAGGAAATAAATAATGAATAACTAGTTCTAGTTATAAAAACAAAGAATAGATATGATGACATAACCTAGAACGCCATAACTTCTAATAAATCTATCTATCTATAAATACCTATTATGGGTATTTCATCATCATAAGTGGTTGGACATTTAGTCAATCCGCAATTGGCCAATGTTGCAGTATATGCCATCCGATTCTGTCCTGAGAGATGATCCGTATCCGATAGAAATGTAAAAGAGTTGATAAATATGATGACGATGACAGTTAGCAGTTATTGTTACGTTTATTATTAGTTACAAAATATGTTACACGCCATGTAATTAAAATAAACAAGTTTAAATATTATTCCAGCACAAAGTATTCCACAAAACTGTTGATTAGCAATCTGCATATATATTGTTATTGTTACCCGATGTACATTTACTATAACAAAATAACGTCACCGAAATTCATTGCGTTAATATTTCCCGCATGAATTCAAAATTAGTTTATTGGAACACAATTTGTTGTATAAGCTGCGATACCCACAGAACCCCGATCTGATTTACCCCATGTAACTTAAGACACGTGACTTCATATAACACCACCGCGGTAATCAACATAGTAAAAATCCGTAACAAGCACATTTTAATGAAGCGAAACTATACTCAATTGCGTGCGCGCAAGAGTCTTAAATATAATATAATGAGAGTCACTTACGCCATTTCGTTGGAATCGCGCGCGTTGAGTCGTGATGTAAGTATATTAGGTTGGCAGGCAAGCTTGAAAGTTTTGATGTGGCGTATTAGCTTGCAAATATAGAACCCATACAAAACACTTATTGATCGAATGTTATACTGGTGCAAGTTGCAAACTGAAATTTATGAGCTGGCGGGAAGTAAGAGCTTCGAATATAACCGACTTCACTCTACTTCACTCCAGCGAGCTTTGTTTATTGCCCGGCTTCGCCTCGGAACCAGCATCTTGCGCTTATGAATATTGATAACGGAGTTGCTTTCCGCTTCAACTTTTTAAAACAAAGCGATGTTAATATTGGATGGTTCGACCTCTTTAGTGTTTCTTTGAAGGATGCTTCCGGTTTTTCTTGAGTGTATCCACTTTGAAGTTACGGCGGCGTCAATTTGCATAAGGTTAAGGCTAATTACATGTACCTACGTCTTACAGTTATGGGGCGGTACAGTTTTGAAAATATTTCACTAAAATAAAAAAAACTTCACTAAATATGGAAATCTGTTCATAACGTATGTACAATACAGAAATTTTAAACGGACGAGTATATTATAATGAAATTATATACAAATGTATTAGTTTCATATAAGCAGTCTTTTCTTTGTTCTAAATATTTTTGTGTCCAACATAACAAAACAGTATTTGTTTATAATACATAGACTCCACAGCTTCATTCTTTTTGATTTAATATCTGAGAAACCTTTTCAGTTTAGTTTCATAATATGTGTATAAAAATAAAGAATATAGAAGTAGACAAGACAATATAATTATATTTTGAAGGCAGATGGTAATTGAATTAGCTCACAATAAACGAAGAGGAAAAAATAATTTGGTACTTTGGTTCAAAACAACGAACCTTGTAATAAAAAAAAATATTATTAATTACAAACTTAATATCATTATGCAGTCATACCAGGTCTGAGAGAGCACAGAATGCCAAATACCTCTATCCTCACGGACCTGAATAACACATATGAAAAATCACATCACATAAAAAATCCTAATCGTGGGTGGATAAAGAGAAAAGACACTGAACTGATGTGTTGAAACCAATACAAATATATCCTCGCCACGCTGACGAAGTGAAGCTATATTACTTTATCGAATAACACAACCCATAAAGTACTTTGATGCCGGTAACAAGACATCTGGGTTCCGGGTTGACGTTATCTACATAGATAGAACTAATCCTATCTACTGATCGTCTCATAATATATTCCGTTACAAGCGCCCTTGTTAAACTTAGTAGATATCTGACTCCCTCTTGATGTATCCCATAGCTATTTCATTTGATCTTGTTGGTCTCATCAAATATTTAAGACGTTTAAACTCGAGTGAAACGTAGAGGTAAGACTGCATTGACTTTTAAACATGACTTGATCGCGGTACGTGACGCATTACTTATTCTAGGCTTTGCGCGGATACCTCTAATCCGATGTAATAGAATAAGATATGATGGGGACTTAACATTTGAAATCTTAACGCTTTGATACGAAGTGAATATTACATTTAACAAAAGTAAAACCGAAGTAAATCATGCTTTATTTACATAATTGTAGATATAAAGTTGTGAACTTTCTGTCTGTTTCGTACAAATATAGTTATATTAACAGAATATAGCTGAAGATGGTTTTAATTGGTATTGATTCAGAACCCCGCATGTGTAAAGCCATTAACCGTCTATATGTACCTATCCAAAGAGTGGAGGGTGTAAACGCGGCGACAATCACATGCCTCTATCCCTCAGAATGTCAACACAATTACCAGACAGACTACCCGATAAGTTTCATAATCCCAGATCCTCAAATAGAAATCTTAAAAGGTTAAAGTGGACCGTCGGGCAAATTTGCTAAGCCATTGTTAACCCGTCGGGTCATCGAGGCGGTCTTTATTATCCTAATTGCTACATTTGCATAGTGCGATCCGTGTGAGGCCCAATTACCGCCTCATCAAGGCCTCAATTATGTTTTAAAACAAATAGGGGGTCCAATTTAGCCGCCGGCGCATTAAACCTGTTTCGACCACGTCAATTTCGTCAAGTTATTTCATAGAAGTTTCTAACTCTCCCGACTTTTTAACGATCAACTTCGCTTCGTATCGAGATTTGATGATGAAGCTTGAAAAATCGATTATTACAAATGGGTATCCAATCAAAAAATGTTAAGTGCCGTTAATAAAAATAATAAAAACAATTTCCTCTTTAACTAAACACTAATTGCGATAAAAAAAGAATAATCAGAAAAAAGAAATGAATGTGGAAGCTGTGAACAAATGAATGCATGTGTTGCGAGTTTTCCAATCCTAACCCATATTTGCTCATTAGGACACGTAAAACACAGACGAAAGCGTAAAAAAGACAACACATAACATTCTAGTATCATGCGGGTCTATTCCACCAATTCGAGTAGGTAACCTTTTAAAAGTTAATAAAAGGTGCAGCGGAGCTATTCAGTTGCCTCATTAAAAATATCACACGGGGAATAAAAATAAGGCTGGTCTGTATAAATAACCTCGACCTCTATATAAATCTTGGTTTGCAGTCGCTAGGGTTGGCTTATACAAATTCTATAAATATGCTCTTCTACACGCTGCCCCACGTCTGTCACTCAAACTACCGGACAATATGTATTCATGTGATGTGATGACGATGTGAACTTAAAATTTTATATACATTAATGCTAACGAAATATTTTTAGTTCTCAAGCGAGAAAATATTTTTTCGATGCAACTTTAAAAATGGTTGCTCGAGCGTAATTAAAACAGAGCTGAACGCAACGCGATAGCGCAGCAAATTTAATTTCAGCTCGAAACTTATTTGAAAACAAAAATTTGCGGTTGGGAACTTCGAGTCGCCATCCCTTACCGGTGGAGGTTGGCTACCCGCAATGAATACTCGAGTTTTCTGCCTCAACCGTGGGGTGGAAATGTACGGCGATATGGGAATAAAATCCTGGATTTAATCTTCGCACAAGTCGCCGTTTAATCTTGCAAGAGATATGGCAACGGTAAATAATAAATGTATAATTCGCAATCACGTTAAATTGCATTGTGGGGGAGTGTTCGGACCGGACTGTGCATTTGAGGGATATGTAAGTATGCTTAAAGCCTTCTCAACGTGAGCGCTTCACCGAGATTAAAGCCGGCTTTTAGGTGTTAAAGCATCATAGATAGCAGTAATTAATGGATGAACTGATTCAAAGGCTTTATTTAGCTAAATGAAGTGCACCATGTTTTATTTAACAAAGTGATCGTGTTGATGCGGTACTTAGTATAAATTAATCCACATTGGAAGTTCAGTTTGCATAATGTTTCTGTCGCAATATATTATTTATAATGTTTCTGTCTGTTACAATTGTTTTTCTCTTTGACGATTTATTGCATATTTATTAATAATGAACTAATTTTAAGGATGTACCTGTTGATTTCTCATGCTTTTGAATACTATTAAAAATTGTGTAAAACAAAATTTACTGAGATTCTACATTGCTTTCGGTAAACAAAATGAAATCCTTTTTTCGACCATTGTGTAGTATCGCTTACATCTCTTTTACTGTTAGGTTGCTTCTGTGTTTAATTCCAAGATTCTCTTCATTAAGACGCTAAGAGCTCATTATTTAGACAAGTTAATAAGAATTCCGAAGTCGTATTTATGTCAAGGGAAGACTTAAGCGGCTGTTAGACAGTGAGCCAACAAAAACCAGATTAGACGAAAATAATTGCAAGCGATGTGCTTATTTGCAATGGAGCCGTTTTTTATTGGTACAATTGGTTCATACTTTGTTATTTGTTTTATATGTTTTGTTCTTAAATAAAACATCAAGAAGCTCGCCATGTTCTTAAATATGGATCAATAATTGGATGGAAAATATACAGCTACCCTTACTATTGGACACAAGTTTTATCTGAAGAGAGGCTTAAGCCTATCAAGTTAGCCACCTTTTTTTAATAAAACTGTAATATTCATATCCAGTACATAATTTTTAAGTAATTAATAAACATGACATCTGGCCTATATCCCCGAAGGGGTAAGCAAAGGAGTGTAATACACTCCCAAGTTTCACCAGTTACATTCAAGTCCCATGGAATAGGCGGTGAGCCTATTGCCATACATCAGACACAATTCCCATCTCGGAGTCACTTCTAGAAATTCGAAATTAGAAAATTCCAATAGCACTAGATTTTGGATTTGAACCGAGGTCTATCTTGCAACCAATAAACCAATGAGGCAGTCAAAATAAGTAATTGATGATGTACAATAAGTTCATGTATTAAAATGACATGGTTTTCATTACAGGTTAGTATATCGTTGAAGTTTTATAAGCAGTTAGAAGAACACGGGGCAGATGAACTGCTTAAAAGGGTTTATGGCTCCCTCTTGACAGAAACTGAAACCGGTAAGATTCAATAAAGTTATATTTTATGGCTATTGCAAACAAAATCTTTTATTAATGTGTCATTGAATCAGCACGGAGTGAAATTTTAAATTAAAGTAATTAATTGATTATGTATGAAGTAGTATAATTAAGTAATTTTAGTTACCCTTTAAGGTCTTTTGTGCCTGTGTTAAGGGTGTGCAGTTTATAAAACAATAATTGAGTTTGATGTTGAACTGAAAATGTTTTTACTTTATAGAACACATTTATTCTATACAGTGAATATACATAAATGGATACATATAGTTGCTAATGGTATTAATGATTCAGGATAGACTGATATAAGGGTAATGTAATTGGATAACGTTCATTGTTATTTCAGTACAAACACAATATGGTTAATTGATTTTTCAAATGTTAGTGTGACAATATTTTTTCGGGTTTTAGGTGCTTAGGTGCCATTTTAGGTATTTGTAAAAGAAGTATATGGTTTGAGTCTAATTTATTTGCTGTAGTTTTTATGTGGTATGTAATGTTTTCCCTACTGACCCATTTTTCTACTACTTTGTTCAGTTTTAATATGTTTATAGTTCACCTATTAGGCCTGGTGTTTAATTTAAAAACAGCTTCTATTATGTTGTAATAATTACATAATAAAACATATGTGAATTTAAATAGCGAAATGTGGATGTCTATTACACTCCACTATCTACCTCTTCGAGGTTAACAGGTGTGATGTTTTATTTTTAATAACCTGGTATGTTTGCGTGAATATGAAGTTGCTCAAGCATAAACTTCACAGTCCATGAACCATACAAACCAGTGAATTATCAGGTAGTCGATAGATAATGTAGAACAGTCAACATATTAACATAACTTTTAATTAATAATTGAGCTGCACATATTATCGATTTTTACATTACAATGGCTATACACTACACCATTATATGATTAATGAGTAAAAGGTATCATATATTTAAGTATGGCAATAGACTAAACAGCTTTTCCATTTTGGGACATAAATGTGACTGGTAAAATACCTATGGTAGTGTAATGCACACCTCTGTATCCCTTCGGGGATTCCAGGTGTGAAGTTACATTTCTAATTAAGTATATTATGATAGCAAGCACTGTGCACTCTGCTTTACTCTGTAAGGAACTGTATGATGATAATAATAGTGTAATACACATTGTTCCATATTTAAAAAAAACCTATTATCACATAATTTAATTATATAACCTAATAAACTTTGAAATACAGTTTGATATGGGTAACATTGTTATAAACAGGATATTAATCTATTCAATATATGTCCATAAGCATGCATTAATACTGTTTGTCCTACCAGCTTCCATTCCAATACTTGTGAGTGCTGTCTGGCAATAAGAATTGGTTTAATCATTTCAAAACTATATTTGTAACGAAAGAAATAAATATCGTCAAAATGTTGTACATTCAATTCACATTTATCACACTCACTTGTGATAAGATTAAATTCAGGTCCTCTTTTACAACGGTTCTGATAAGAGGCCCACATTTATTTGGCTGTAAATAATATGTTTATTAATACGATTATTTGTCATACCAAACAGGAAATTTAACAAATTCTTGCATAGTATCCTCAAACTGTAACTTATGATGTTATATGTTATAATTATGTTATTCTAAAAAGGATTGACTGCAATATGTTGTAATATAATATTATAATAATAATCGACCCATTTGTCATTCTACTGTTGGAATATGGGTCTCCTCTCATATTGAGAGGGTTAAGGCCTCAGTCTGCCACAGAGGCCAAGCACGGCTTGGCAGACTTCACACATCTTAGAATTTTTCGTTATTTTATAAATTCTAATATGTACAGGTTTCCTCAAGATAATTTCCTTCATCATTAGCAAGATATATATAACTTAAAAGACACTTTTGTACATTGGTGTGTGTCATGGATTTAAACCCAACAACCCCAGAGGAAGAGGTTGAATTCTTAACCACTAGGCTATCATTGCTTGTTATTATTATTCTATTATATGTTAGAGTTTAGAGATGTTTGTAAACCTTATGACTGACTTATTTTCTTTACACATAATATTCTAAGAATTTCAATCTAATTCCTTTTAGGTTCTCAGGTTGGACAGGAACAACTGATATTTAATGCAATTGCCAATTTTTATAATTATATATAATGATTTCAGATGGTAATATGATATATAATTTCTACTTCTAATCCAACAGGGTACAATGTATCAGTGCTGCTGGATATGGAGAATATCCCGGAGGACTGGGAGTCCATAGTGAAGAAGGTGGGCCTCCTGAAGCGGAATTGCTTCGCTTCGGTGTTTGAGCGTTACTTTCGGTTGCAAGAGG
>DWMF01000366.1:0-15278 GCA_018244815.1 Parelbella polyzona | reverse complement strand
CCTATACTTGTATTTCAGAGTTTGCCATAATTATTTCTAAGGTGTGAAGTGTGTTAAGTGATGCTTGGACAGCATGGCAAACTATCGTCTCCATTATCGTTAGCATCATCATTATCCTATTAACTCTTTTATGGCTCCATTCTCGGACAAAGGTATTTCTTTTACAATAAGAAGGGTCAACGTTATAGGCTGAACCACTGCCTTAGTGTGGGTTGGCTGACTTCACACGCCTTGGAAAACACTATGGGGGACTTTAAGGTATGCTGGTTTTTAAAGAGGTTTTTTTTCACCGCCAAAGAAGTGGTATTAAAAGTAGAAGTCTAAGTCTTTAATCTGATAATATTCAAAGCCATTTTAAGGTCAAGAGTGGGTCTATGAAAGGGTTGATTATAATAATGATTTATCATCCTAGTTGAAGACAAAATATGTAAAAGTTTTGATGCAGGAGTAAATCACCTTCATTGTTGAGCCAGGGGTGTCGGTTCGATTCTCAGATAGGGCAAATATTAGTGCGATGAGCACAAATGTTAGTTCTATGGCTAATTGTAATGGTAAAAGTATGTATATAAGTATGTACTTATTTATATAAATATATGTTTATATCGGGTGGCAATACGTGGGATATCCCAAGATAATATTATTAAGATATTTATTACTGAATATTTAAACTTATATACATTTTCCGTAAGTAACATAAAGTTTATTTATCATATTTATTTATTATATTGTCTATACAAATTAATATCTTATTTCATCCATTAATATTCCATATGAAAAGTAATGTGCTCCAATGAAAATATAGATCTACTAGCATTTGCCCGCAGCTTCGCTCGCGTGGAATTTGGTCTGCCACATTAAGTTCCGTGACTTTCATCCAAATCCGTCTAGTAGTTTTTTCGTGAAAGAGTATTAAAAATACATCCATACTCACAAACTTTCGCATTTATAATATTAATAGGAATAGGATAGGATATAGAAGAAGCCCTTCATATCCACGATGAATAAAGAATATTCGCACTGACTGTTCTCTACCTACCCGGTAAGGCGATATAATAATGTTATGTAATATTTTTAGCCTTCCACATAATGCCACCGGAAAACGATAACGTGGACTGTAATATGTGTAATCGCTATCTGTTATATACATACATATATGTTGTGATTTTCATGTAACATACTCATCCCGTTGGTATATACAGCAAGATAATACAATCGCTCAATAAAAATACAGTTATGTTAGGTAAATAATATTGTTACTCGTTTCGTATTTTTCTTAACATATTAAGTGTATAATTTTAAATATTCCCAGACGTGCGATCACGAAGATCAACAGCGAAGCAGAGCTGCGCGCTCAGATGAAACCGTTCAGCTTCACGAAGCGGGAAGAGAATTGCGTGAACCGCGTGTGCGACAAAGCGCTCAACGTGCTTCCGAAGTGCAAGAAGAAGAAGAAGTTTAAGGCTCGGGCGATACCCAAGAATCTATTCTCCAATTATTTTTACGATAAAGTCAAGGAGGACAATTATTTTAGGTTAATTGAATTTTTAATATATCCTTTATTTAATTCTACATTTTTTCCCAAAATAATTTACTTTTTCATGTAATTCAACTTAATGAACATTGAGAACTGCATTTAAACAATATCGTATAGGTACGTATGTTAACTTTGTCTGTCTGTCTTAGGCAAGTCACAGGTCGTTACTATAAAATATGAAATTTTAATACTTACTAATTTTAATAATTTACTTCATACCTATTACTTTTTCATATTTAAATATCATGTAAGTATATGTTGCATTATACCTATATTAATTATTTATTTTTTAATATATGAGAGTATTGTATCTTTTTGATACATTTTAATATTACGTTTATCTGTATCTAGATCAATGAATAGACGGATTCGGGCTGAGGAGATGCTGCGTAATGCGAGTTTCCCGGGCACTATGGCGGCCAGAGATCGCAGCAGACTGTCTACCCCAGCGGCTCACAGCGACTTGCCTATAGACCCATCACCAGCAGCGCCCTCTGTATCGTCTGATAGACAACCCAGCCCCACAAAGGGTTTGAGAAAATGCAAACGGATTAAAGAAGACTTTATTACAACCAGTCCTCAACCCTTCCGCTTCAGTACCGCTGATCGAGCGAACAAAAAGGCATGATGTAGTCTCTTCTATATTCAAAGTAATCTAAGTTATGAATAACATATAACGTCGGGAGGGAAACTGTGGACCTTGGAACTCCCCCATAATATTGTATGTTTATGCACACAGTTTAATTTAGAACTGCAGACCGGCTGCAAAATTGCAGTTTAGATGCAGTTCTTGTGTGGCAACTGCACCGAAACTGCAAACCTATATGTTCTACAGTCAGTTGTAGATTTTGTGTGAATTTTATTAAAACACCTTGTTTCGTTTAAAGTACAAGTGACCTGGTTTCGTTTGATATAAATTTCTTGATATTTTTATTACATTGGCGTATTTTGGTATGATGGTAAGTGGTCACGGTTGCTTATGGATATTTGCAACTTCTGAGGAATGGCCAATGCTTATCAATGGCCTATTCGAATGTAGGTATTTATAAATTTTCTTTCAGATGCAAGAAATAACAAGGAAGGTGTACCAAGAGAGCAAAAGCACGGGTAGCGTGGTGGTGGGTGGGGCGCAACCAGCCGCGTACTCCGCTCTGGAGCTGCAGGGTTTCGTTGCGGGCCGGTCAAACTTGGCGGCGTTGTTGCGAACTGAGGCGGTTCGGAAGAAGTTCGAAATGGAAACAGCTCGGCGGTTGGCTGAGCAGCGGCGACGTGCCGAGACCAGGCTACGAGATCGATTACTTCGCTCGAAACCAGCGTGGCACCTTGTCAAGAACAAGTCAGACATTCCATTCTCATAATGTTAACGCGTCTAGGTATAAGTTGTGCACGCAATAATGTAGGTATTATTAATATAAGTTTTAGACGTAGACGCTGGTAATGTTTGTGGCGTGGCCAAGACGCAATAACAATGAATAATAATCATCACAATTTCCAAGACTTATCTGATCAATATAGTTGTCTTCTCTATTTGCTGGTCGTTGGGTGGTAGGTGAGATTCCCATCCAAGACAAATATATGTGTGATGGTCATGTGTGTTTATTTCGTATGGGTTTAAAAAATCTCTAAAGCGTATGAAATCTGCCAGTCCGCACTTGGTCAGCGTGGCAGACTATGGCCTTGACCCCTCACTCTGAGAAGAGAAGACAATAAGAAAATATTTCTAATGATTTCTACGTATCACTTGTGCTCATCACACAAATTGTAGTCCAGAGTGAGCATCCACAACTCTGGCTTGTGAGCCAGGCGCACTGACCACTCGACTAACGGGCCGGTAAAATGACTGTATAGTCTAAGTATATATTAATACCTACGTGGTGCAAAAATTTTGTAAGCCTTTTTACGAAAATTGCGCGGACGGAGAAGTATGAAATTTGGCACACTTATAGTTTATACATATAGAGAAGGAGTGCAAATGCTAATATTTTTTTTAAATAATCCATTAAATACATTAAATCATAAAAAGACCTTACACACATTACCATGCAATTAGCACAACAATTTATTATTTACGTTCCTATTGTCAATATCAGACATGTCACATGAGACGGATGGTTGTCAATATGTAGCACAGAGGTAAGATTTGTACAGGCGTAGTCGTTGACATGAGAGCCTAGACAAAGCTCAAACTGATTTTTTAATGATTTACGATCGAATTTCGATCGCTACTGGGCCAATAGTAATAATTATTACTTTTAGATACTACCGGTTTGTATGCTCCATTCCAGTTTTGTTATTGGTATTAACAGATATTATAATTACTACCGGTTTGTATGCCAGGTTACAGTTTACAGTTTTATTATTATAGTATCAACAGATATGTCGCGACGCGTGTTCAGTGTTTGGCGTGCGTTGACCTTAATTGTTCAATCATTTTGCGACTTGTATCTGATCGTCACAAACGAAGCTATAACATATTATATTAACATACTGTGCTATAGTGTATACCTATTATTTATAGCTAACTCCTACACACGGTAGCTATACTATAATACATATCTGTGGTGTTTTTTCGTGAAATCTGGGTATATTTTTTTATACCGAGATATGCCTTGCATTATCTGTTCACATATTTTAGCGCCGAAAGAAGTTAATATATGTATAATAAAGCAACGTGTGCGGTTTCTCGAGCGTTACTACAGAAAATATCTTGTAATATTTACCTTACAGAAAACATCATATTATGCCGGACTATAATATTTTATTTTATTTTATTTTCTAATGTTCGTAAAACTTGCAGCTAAAAATTACAGTAACATAAATGTAAAATCAAGTGAGGGCCAATTACAAGTTTTCACATTTAACTTAATAAGTATATTAATTACTAAGTATATTACAGCTCGGTCTGCAACAACCTTTATAGTTATAATATGTTGTTTAGTTTATAAGCTGAACTTTATGGAGTTGCTCACGAATAACGCGTGGTTTTTCCTTTTTTGTGTATACTAGTCTATACTAATATTATAAAGAGTAAATTCGCGTTGGTCGAGTGGTTACAAGCACTGAGGTCTTAGGTTCAATTCTCGGGTCGGGTACTATTGGATTTTTCTAACTTAGTTTTCCTAATAGAAATTTCTCGTAGTCGCTCGGAATCTAGAGCTGTACCCGGTGTAGGGCATAGGCTCACCACTTATTCATTTGTGGGACTTAAACGTAATTGGTAAAACGTAGGAGGGTACTACACTCCTCTAACTTTCTCTTCGAGGATGTTAGGTTTTTTTTGGAAAAAGATAATGTTTGTCAGTTAGTTTGTATATAGGAGATAATCTTCGAAATTAAATCGTCTTCGAAAATTCGTCCAATTCGAAGAATTTTCAGTTCGTTATCACTGACCACATATTCTAATCCTTACATACTTAAATTGCTTCTTTTATGTATATATTTTTGAAACTTCAATATGTTATTTATTATTAAACTTAGTCCGCTCCTTTCATTGAGTGTATGTAAAAATGTTTAAAATTAACATGTTGCATAGGTCCTTAATATTGATTATAATTATTATGTCGTCACGCTAGGTCCTTTATAGGATAAACAGAGTGCCTTGGGTGCCAAATATTTATATCCCCATCGATTACAAAAGAGTTATATGTAAATGTAGAACAAACAATTCAGCCTGTAAGGGTATATATATATTAAATTATATTTACAAGTAATTATAACAAATACCAAAATTTAACATTACGCCTGTAATCCCTGAAGGGGCAGGCAGAGGAGTACACTTCCATATTTCACCAGTTACGTCTCATGGAATAGGTGGTGGACCTATTGCCATACATCGGGTACAATGCCAGATTCCTAGTCTCTACTGAAAATTTTAAATTAGAAAAAGCCAATAGCAGTAATACTAGTACTAAATAAATAATAAATACCAGTTTTATCTAATTTTTACTAGTCACGCGGCCTTGCTTCGCATGGATGTAGTCATTGTAACAGTGATGCACTATAAGGAAACAACATTTAATGTGCCCCCTGTACCCGACTTTGCGCCGATGTCGTCCGTGAGGTATCCAAATGTTCTCGTCGTATTTAAAGTTACATTTACTCGAACTTATGTATATATCTTTTACAGATATTTAATGAAACTATATTGAGCAGTGGACTTAGCAAACTGTATGGCATAGTAGAACATCTCATACTTTATTGTTTGGTTATTCTTTATTGTTCTCGTTCCTTCTGATTGTACAGAACAGACACGCACACGCACAAGTTCGCACGCACACGCACCCAACTACAGATACGAATACAAACTATTTATCAGATTGTTCAAACTTACCTAGCATATCTCCATGTACATATAACGCTATTGTTTTGTAGCCTAAATAACTGTATCTGCTCATTTCAAATTGTTATTGTTCGTCATTGTGGACGGTCGGCGTGCTCTATCTATAATATAGTTTTCCCAGTTTTATACAGGAGCCAGCTTTGCGACACGTTTCTGAGCACTTTTAGAAATGTTACATAAATATATTTAGAACAAAAATTCTGATTGGAGAACCGTGATGATGATGATAATTTAACTTTTTGCCTTTACCTGCCTACGTTTCATTTACAGTCACGAGGAAGATATTGCAATGCGTGTACAAACTAGACGGGACGAAGAGAGAATGAGACGAGAGGAGTTCCTTCACGAGATGGAGCTGATGCACGGCAGGGTCCAGCAGCAGCCGATGCTCTTCGAACGGTACTACGCCCCCCGACCCTACGCCACACTTATCGACTACACGGAGCCTTCCATGTCGTCCAGACGGAGTTTGGGGAAGAAGAAAAGTTTACGCAAAAATAAAGCCTATTTAAGTCCAAATCGCTCGTACAAAATGTCTCTGAACAGCGGGTCTGATACTTATAATAGCGATTTATTGAAGTATTTGAATAAAATTGAGAGGGTTGAAAAGCGAGAGGAGTCAGAAGATCATCTGGACAGCTTGGAAAGATGCAAGGATGTTGTCTAAGCCATATTTATGGGATCTATTGTTAGAATGAAGATAACAGTCGTCTAACAAGTGTAGTTGACATAACATGGATAATAAATTCTAGAAGCTCCAACAGTAATATTGCTTAACATAATTATATTTATATCAAGTACCTATAATTTATGTATTATGTACTTGTTGAAAATCAATTACGTATTAATCGATGGGAAATGCTGCTTGGGGAAATTTTTGCATCAATAAGTCAATTTATTATGGCTTGGAGTATCTACATAAAGTAAGCTTCGTGCATTTATAACCGACAGACAAAAAAGAGGAGGTACCCAATTCGTTTGTACTTCTTTTTGAAATATTATTGCAATAATATCAAGTGGCATAGGAATAGTCACTCCCTATGCCATAAGTGGTGAAAAATAGGAATACTTAACTCCTCTGCCATCCCCTTTAGGGTAATACAGGCTTGATGTTATGTTACTGTAAGCTGATATCATTTTCCTACGGGAAGCCTAAAGTCGCCGAGCGAAACTTGGTCACTCAATAAACCACATATGAGGCAATGATATCAACAAAACAAATCATGTTCAATACTCAAAATCTGTAGGTAAGTAAAATGATAATAAGTAAATAAATAAATGTATTAACACTCATACAAAATGTCTCTTATTTGGTTCCTTTTCGTAATAAATAATGAATTTTATCGATATATTGCTGAGAGAAAACTTGGAACGAGTTTAGAAACTGAGTCGATAAAAGTCGTTGACATATTGTAGGTAGTCATATTTCAGTTCCGTGTTAAGAACGTTTTCAATGATTTAATTTGCTTAAAGGTCGTTATTGATGGAGTTATAGTATACATTATAGGAAAGCATAGGTAATCATATTACAATATATTTTTTTCTACAAAAGCACTCGAGCCACCGCACACGTAGTTATGATAAATATATCTTTCTAACGTCGTTTAAAAAATTTGAAAAGATATAGTTAAGCATAGCGACTGTATATAGCACTTTGCTACAAGGTATGTATATTACAACGCATGTATAGTAGCACTGTATGTGCGTACTTTAAACCAAGATAAGAGTTTCAACATCCGCGAACCAAACACTGGGAATGTGTTATCTAATCAATATTTTAGCCATATTTGGCGTTTTCGCTTTTAGTAAGCTGCATGAAATGAAATAATGACGCTGTGAACTAAAATTTCATGTGGCTATGGCAAGAATTTAAACCCAAATTGAGGATGATACATTCAAATTATTATTATTACATCATCTCGCCGGGTGGGCACGGAGGATCTAATGTCGAATAAAGATTTAGATCGAGAAAATTCAGATACGTATTTATCTTTTAGACAGTTACTTGTTCTGGAATGGAACCTAGAACTTCTGCAGCAGACGCCCATGGTGAATATTGCATACAATAGGTTATTTAAAAGTAGGTTTCAAAAAAGAAAACTATAAGTTTGTTTCTTTTAAGTGTGTATAATAAAATGTATCTTAATCATATCAACGTTTTAATTTTCTACAATATAGCTATATATTCTATACGATTTTTACATATTATCCACTAGTAATACTGAATTCAGACCATTTTATGGCAGGTCCTAGCGTCTTATTATTAACGCTATTGGCGCCAGGAATGTACATATGACAAATCAATTCATTGACAACGCGAAGAAATCAACTCGGCACATGCTAGTTATGCGCTTGCCCTCTAGCAGTTGTCTCCGCTAACCGTTCTCGCCTTCGACGTGTCAGAACTAAGTTATGTTTCGTGCTTAGTCCACTTTTGCGGTTTATAAGACATTGCATTGCATACTGTATTGCAAATCTTGAATTTTATTCCACATAAGCTTGCACTGAACTGTTTGTTCCATTGAACTCCAATAACGTCATCTTGTTTTGGATTCCATGTTGGCTCGTTGTTACGAATTTCGATTCGATCGATCGATATCCATTTGTGAAAAATGAAATCGTTTATTGTAAACATCGATGATTAACCATCTAAGATAGTGTCAAGTATCCAGTCCATGTGGACGAAACCTAAATCTTCGACGAGTGGTGCGATAAAGGAAGGGCGACACATGCACAGTGTTAAATAGTTCTTTGAAGCACTCATCATTGTAGAGCCGGTACAATACGCAGAGGAACCCAAATCCCTTTGCAGGTTTACGTGCTCAAGTCGTAATCCTTGGGTCGTTGACGACCTAGACTGCGCACTTTTTGCATTGATTCAATTAATGTATTATCTATGTGTGTCACATTACTATAAATATCTACAAATCTACCTATAAATACTTCAATGTTGACGTAAAACTGTACTTGAATAGCTGTTATTCAGCATGATACCAACTAGAAATGGTTGTAGTATGTAAATGTACATAATTTCTACTATGAAATAAAATGAATTAAATAAAAGTTGTACAGTATGAAATAAAGAAAAATTGAAGAAAATTGTAAAAATCTCGCTTAATAAATCAATATCAATTAATGGTACATAAAACAATTGTCTCTGTGAAAGTATGGAATTTTCAGAGATCTGTATATTATATCGTCTACTCAATTAATGTTTTCTAATGAAGAGACTGCTTATTAAATATAAATAAAACTATCTGTAAGAACGCCTCTTGTTTTATTTTTCCATCAGCATCATCAACCCTATTATCGTTCTACTATTGGATGTGGGTCTCTTCTTAGAACTCTTTCAAATGTCAAGGTCATTTCTGTCTGTTAGTCTGAGCAAAATATTTTGATGACGAGTTCGTCACAATAACGTCATGAACCTATTGTACTGTACATGTACCTATTGTAACTACCACTGTAGGTCACATGTACATATATATGTATATGTGTTCTACTATGTGACAGGAGACACTGATATTGATAAAGGCTAGTGGATAATTTTTATGCACGATAAATCCTGCGAATAGCATTACAGCAGTAGGTTGCAGCGTTCAGTTGTAGCTCAGGTGCAACAGCTTGGTCTCAGCAAGCAGAGTACACATATCCAATATAATCTGTAAGAAACTCAGTTTTCATTGCAGGTCTTTGTACGCGGTAACAGTATTGTGTCCAATAGCATTTAATTAGTTCAGTAGTTGAGGTCATCCTAGTAAGCATTTGTGACACAAGCATTTTACAAATGCTTACTAGGATGACCTCAACTACTGAACTAATTAAATAATTTAGGGAATAGTTATGTTAACAGCTTTGTATAAATTATTACTGTAAGTTTTCCATGAAATAAATGATTTTGAATTTTGAATTTGAATGCTGGTGGATGCTGCGTTTTCCAATTTCTGGTCTCTATTCCAGGATTTTTCCATTCTTATGATATTTGGTGAATTGCCTAAAACCACTAAGTCCACTGCTGGACATACACCTATCCCAATCGCCGCCATATCATCCGGTCCTCGACCTTTTAAACTCAGATGCCGCCAGTTGATTTCATAAAGTCGTCAAACAACCAAGAGAAATTCAGATTGCTAGTGATTGGTGATGTGAATATTTCCGTTCCAGGGCGACAGTGGAGGACCCCTGATGTCCGAAATCCGCAACGAGGAACTCACCTGCAACTACGTCATCAACGGAGTGGTCTCGTGGGGCCCGAAGTGCGACAGTGGAACCCCCGGATCGTACACGCGAGTCTCCCATTACTTGGACTGGATAGTTGAGACGGTGTGGCCCAACAAGGTTCATGAACCTAAGATCATGTATCCAGACGAATATTCCCAAAAATAATCGCGGTGACAAATTGAAATTATCATATACAAAATAGTAATACCTATTTATACCTACAAAACTTTTATAACAATAAAATACTCAGTGCCACATTATATTGATAAAAAAAAGCCTTTTATTTCAATAAAATACCCAAATTAGTTACATTAATATGTAGTAATAACGCGGAATACGATTTTGTTCCCAATGTATAGCTACATACATACATACTCGTATATCTCACCTCCTATTTGTAGATGCAATGTGTCTAATGTGCACATGTCTGCACTGCTTTGTGTGTAGGCTCTCTCGTCCGTGGTATTGTGCACTGTCAGTAACGTTGCGAAATTAACTTTATTACAATAAATAGTTATATCATTCCAATTGTTTCTATTACTATTTCATCACTACCAAATAGCTAGACTTAAAAGTAATGAATCGTGGGAGGGTATGCCTGGCTATGTCCTGTTGTATTATTGGTAATTATAATAATATACTTTTCTTTTTCTTATAATAGTTTTCTTAAATAACAAAATATAAAAGTTAGGGTTTTACGACTTAAAATATGCAATATTTTCCTTGTATTCTTCTCAGCAATATATTTGACTAATGATATACACTGAGATTCTGTTTGGACTCAACAACCACATTATCATAATTTTTCAATTATCCTGTATCGTCTCGCCAAGTCCTATTCAGAGTAGGCAAAGAGCACCGACTGGGTGTGCCTATTCGACGTTCATTTAAACTAAGCTATATTTATGTAATTAACGCTTTAAAAAATAATCAGTGTTGACCGAGAGAATAAAACCAAAGGAAAAAACTCTCTGTATACGCACGTCAATTAATGGAGATAGAACTCATTACGCTTCTAAAGTGACAGTACTCGTATATTTCGCATCACTTCGACTATGACCTAGTGGAGACTGAGCCTAAGTACGCAGCCTGCGTCAAATTGCGGCCACGCACAGTTCCCGCAGTAAATCAAAGTATGCTTAAAACCGCCATCTTTAAGGCTTCGCGACGTAATAACATACGTAAAGTATAATTTGCTCAATGGAAAACTTGTTTAATTGAAGTGACGAGTTGATGAATGACATTTCGCTTGTTTCACGACGCCCCGCTGGCCCCTTTCTCCGCTGGCCGTCAGCTAGACAGCCAATATACGCATAGACAAGTCTATGACTCACCCACACTAAAATAAATGGAAAATGAAATGAACTATCTTGATGTCTAACCAAAGACATGGATGCAACTTGCGTATGTACATATACATATATGCTGTGTGTGTTTGTATGTATATTGGAAGTCTTGTCACACAAGCCGAACAACCAGTTCCCAAAAGGTCGTGTCTTCAACTTGTCGTGCGTGTTTATTACGTTTGATAGAAAATGTATACACGTTTTTTTGTGTTTCTATGTGTTTTTTATTGTGTTAATGCTCAATATAATGTTGGTGAGTTATTTAATTTGACTTTGTTTATTAACGTGTGTTTATTTAATAACGATTAAGTTAGGAATAATCCGTAATGAGTTTTTAAATCCGGCGTGCGGGTATGAAAACAGTGATCAATATAGAACTATGGCAGGTCTGTAAGAATAATAAAAATTGGTGCTCGATTCTCTCTGCTTAACTACTGCGTAAGGCACCCGGCATTACAATATAATAATTACTACTATAGTAACATCTTAAACTAAGGCATAGGACAGGAGTAAGGAGAGCAGGTTCTGGCTGATGCCGGTTGATGAAGAAAATGATAGGTCCTACAAACTAATAGCTAATTCTTCTCTGCCTATACATTTAGAATAATGGACATATGATATTATATATTTGTCTAAAGATATTAAATTGAGATAGATTTTAAATCTTAGCAACCGTAGCGTAGGTTAAGCGGTCTGCATAACAATATCATAATATTAATAAAGAAGATAAAGAAATAAGAAAAAAATAAAGAAAAAAAAAAGTAAAGAAAAAAAATAAAATAAGATAATATCTAATAAAGAAGATGACAGCGGGAGGCTGCTCAATTCGGCAAGCCCGGGTCCGCAAGGAGTAGCGCTGATTAGAGGAGGCCTATGTCCAGCAGTGGACATCTAGAGACTGATGATGATGAAAATAATTTTATAATGTAATGTATTTATTGTTTTAGTCCATAATCAGCCGTGTTCTAAGCTTAAATTTATTTTTAAGTTCAATGAACTTGATTATTACAGCCGTGTTCTTATAATTGAAGCATTGATTCGTAACGTTCGTGTTTGTGTAAACAGTGGCGACACGGTTTATACTACTGTCACTGTTTACAACTTACTCAGCATGTTAATATGTTAAATGTGTTAATAAATAATAAAAATAAGTATTTGATTTTTCCTAAATTGTGTTAAAAATCACAAAAAAACTCATTCGTACGTGTTAAAAGCGATGGAGATTTTCGATAATGAAATTTATTGGTAACGCAATAAAGGTGTTTATTGACTATTGAAGTGATAATTAAAGATTTACCGGAAAAAAATTTGCTTAAAAACCAATGTCATTACGAACAGCTATTAAGATCGTCACAGACGGAGCTATAATATATTGTGCTATTTAATGTTGACTGCCTCCTTGGTTGAATTTCTAGTAGCGTCTCGGAGTCTGGATCTAGTATGTCGGGTGTGTGGGAGTAGGCTCTCCACCTATTCTATGGTAGAACGTAAACGTAACTGGTGAAACGTTTGAGTGTACCACACTCCTCTGCCTACCCCTAGAGAATTATAACGATTATATAAGATCGATAGCTCTAATCATATATTATAACCAACTCACAGGCGGTAGCTATGCAATAATATCTATCTTTGCTGTCATTATAATATGGGCAATAATATCTCTTGTTATATTCGTTCAATAAGTTTTGGCGTAATAAAGAAATATATTATACGAGGTGTTATAGGTAAAGTTCATTCGCCGACGGGCAGCAGTGAAGGCGGTGCGTGAAGCCGTGCTCTGCGATCCACAACGCGCCGAGCGTGGGAATCATAGACAAAAACACGTCAAGGGAGTAACATGTTCAACTGCAGACTAAAACAGGATCATGTTCAAGGATAATAATAATATTATAGCTACTTGTACGGTCACTCGAGAGTTAGTATAGAAATTGTATCGTAATAAGACTGGCTTAATATATTATAGCTTCCTTTGTGACGATATTTAATGGTTAAGGAAAATGACTACAAATATTCTGTAATATCTGTGGGAGAGGACACGTGAGAAAAATTTTGCTTGTGTTTATATATTTATTTATTTATTGTGTCCTTTAACAACAAATATTTGTGTGACGAAAGTTGTTTTTGTTTTACATGGCAGTGAATACATGTAGTTTATCAGCCGTTGTCAGTCACCCTAACTTGGATTTTACGCCCGGTGTATCGTAATACGCTCACCGCCTATTCTATAGACATAAACATAACTGGAGAAATGTGGGAGTGTACTACACTCGTCTGCCTATCGCTTTGAGGATTACAGGCGTGATGTTACGTATATGTGATACGTATTGCATTAATGTTTTATCTACCTACTCTCCTCTATACAAACAGTAATTGTACCAAATCTCACACTACGTTCTGCTCTCGATATTGTTACGAAGGGTTACGAAAATGTCTCGCCCGTATTTCATCATCTTCACCATTATTACCTTACTCCCGCCCACTGCTGGTCACAGACTACTCCAACAGCACGCCACTGAGCTCGATCTCCACCTCTTCGTATCCAACCGCTACCAGCCACTTTGCGTATATCGTCACTCCATCTAGTCTAAGGGCGTCCTACGCTACGATTACCAAGCCGTGATCTCCACTCCAGACTCCTCTCCAGTTCTGCGACGGATGTGACCAGCCCACTGCCAGAGCTTGCTAATCCTTCGGCCTATGTCGATAGCTTTGGTTCTCTGTTGGTTCATGTATTTATATAGAAATATCTTTTTCCAGGTGACGTGTGCTATGTGAATGAGGCCAAAGGCATCCTCGGGGTATGTGAGGTAATTCATAAATGTGAATACGCAAGGATATTGCTATTCACTGACATGGTTCACCCTCCGGTGAGTGAAGATTAAATCTATTAGAATGTTACTGTTAATAGTAGAATATCATTATAATATTATTAATTATATTTATAGTACAATGCTTCATATACATACGTGCTCGGTGTTTAGCAATAGGCTCTTAGGTAAACAGAACTGGGGAAACGTGGGAGTGTACGTACAACACTCCTCTGTCAACCCCTTCAGGGCAATACATTCATGAAGTTAAGCAAGTGTATTATGGCTATATTATATGGAAGCGTTCTCAACTACACTATGATGATAATATGGCATAATGCTTAGGAAATGTTTCTTTATTTCATATGATCAGAGTTGCGGCTGGATGGGCATGACCCGCATCGTGTGCTGCCCCGAAGGTCACCTGCATGAGACTGGTGTCTTCAGTAGGTACTTCCTCGGCGTGGAAGACGGCATCATCCGGTCTAATGAAACTGTGAGACTTTTATTTACACTAACGATTTTTCAGTACACTAACTCTCTGTTATATGGGACGTGTAAAATAAAAAAAAACATGATACAATGCAAAATTTTCATAGATTTACCTAACTTTAAATTCCCAGTAGCAGCTCAGCGTCTGGATTTGGGGCCGATGTACCACAATTGACCTACCTATTTCATATGACACTCCACGCCCTACCCCTTCGAGAAAATACAGGCATGATGTTAATTTGATGTTAATTTACAGCCGGAGGACGTCCCACGCTTGCCAATATTTAACGTCTGTCTCACTGCAATACTTTGAGACAAATATATCATAAATAGATCATCCTGTACGGATAATCAGAGAAGAATTGGCTATCAGTTTGTATCAACCGTCATTTTTTTGTCCCAGATCTGCCGTTACAACGGCTACTTACCAATGACGTGCTGTCCGAGGAGCCCAAAATATGTGGAACCTGATGAGCCCAAAGAATGCCCTCCGCTGCAGATTGCAAAGTTGCCGCGCTTCACTGAGCCCGCTCACGAAC